>SJYC01016972.1:0-33582 GCA_006408675.1 Madoqua kirkii
TCTGCACGCACGCCCTTTTTCTCTCTCTTTTCTCTTGGCATCTTTTGGGTCCACATGCCATCACTCCTCGAGGATGTATTTTCCTTTATTTTCTAAATAAAACAGCTGTAACACGGAGCTGTAACACTGTCTGAGAGTTGTGATGTGCTGAGGGCTTTAACGTCCATTGCTTCAAATTTTTGTTGTGATGAGACAGAACCGAGGAAATTACACACTCCTCTGACACTTCTGTAAGGCTCTCAAGGTAAAAATGCTTTGTTAAAAAAAATGAAATTAAAACAGAAAACAAAGACTATGCAACAGGCCAATATGCAGCAGAGACCAAGCGTAGCCACAGAAACCTAAAGCGCCTCTCTCACCTGCCGCAGAAAGTGTGCCTTGCCCTGAGGCTATGTGTCAAGGCATTTACAGATGAAAGGATGTCAGGGTGTCTCAAATTCGCTTCCAAATAAACCAGAGGAGCAGGAAGAGGTCTGCAAGGAACAAGACTGGCTAACCGTGGAAGCTCTGTGATGAGGCTTCATTACACTGTTCTCTTTTTGCAAGTGTCTAAACTTTGTCATAATAAAATATTTTTAAATAGGCTGAAGAGGAAATAAGAGTGGTGGCTGATCTTAAATGTCAGTGCGGCAGAGACAGCCAGGTGCCCCACAGTATCCGCTCTTCTTTGTTAACAGAGTTTCACTTGGGCACGTGACTAAGTTCTGGCCAATAAAAGGTGAGAGTCTGTGAGGCCCTGGAGTAAGTACCAGCAAATGGAGAAGGCACAGCTGCCTATTCTCTTTTGCTCCTTGCGAGTAGCTGTAATCGATGGGGACTGAACAGCCATTCTGCACCAGGAAGTGGAATCCGTGTGTTACAATGATGAGAGACAGGACAGGAGACCACATCCTGGCCAGTCTGTGAAAATGCCACACTGGCCTTGGAGTGCCTATTGCTAGGCTTCTTACACATGAAGGAGAAATACAGCTCTACTTCTTGAAGCCAGGATTATTTTGGGTTTATTTGTAGTCAAATATACCCTAGCTCATACAGTCAGGAAAATATTTCTTTCAAAATATTCATCTTATTCAAAGTGAGTCTGGTACATAAGCACAGTTTTGGTTGGTAACTGTCAAAGGTCACCAGAACTGTGGGTATTCCAAAGTTTTCCCCCCAGGTCCGTGCAAGAAGAAGGCTTTTTTCTTCCCCTCAATCAAAAAACTAAATGTGTGCGTGTGTGCGTGCGCACGTGCGTGCTGTTGGAGAAGAAGCTGGAGGGCTCAGCAGAGAGATCCAAGAGGATCTGAAAAGAGGTAAAGCAGAGTCCAGAGAGATGGGAAGAAGCTGTACACCTGAGAGTAGAAGGAACGCTGGAAAGGCAAAACGAGGAAGAGCTGGGGTCTTGGTTTTGAAAGGACAAACTTGCGTATCTGTTTGACCTTGAGAAACTCAGTCCTCCAGCAGCCAAGTCCTGGCTGGAGGTGGTTCCTACAGCAAATGGGGAGAGAGGGCCTTTGAGTTAAGTGGGGAGTCAATTGTCAGTGTTATGACACCTTAGACCTTAACAACAAATGCCAGCACCACAGGTTCCGGACTGTCCCTGCTGTCTTGACTGACTCTAACCACAGACATTCCTTAGTGACGCAGGCCAGCCCCTGCTCATCCTACAGGCTTCAGCCTGCCCGTGGGAGCATCCCTGGGGAAGCATCTCTGATCACCCTGAAAAATGAAGGTCCCCAAGACCAAAGCAAGACCTCACGTCCGTTTTCCTCTACAGCCCCAGTCCTACCATAATTATACAATGACGGGTCTCTAGCTGTTGCCCTTCCCACCTTTATAGACTGTAAACTCCATCAGGTCAGGGACTGCCAGTTTCATCACTAATTCCACCACACTGCCCAGCACACGGGAGATTCTCATTAATGGCTCCTTAAATAAAAGAAACAAATCTAAATTTCCCGAGCTCCTCACTGAGAGAATCTCTGTTCTGCTTAAAATATTTTAGGGACAATTGTGGAAAAGTTCAGACATTGACAGGTTCATAATCAACAGGTGTCTCCCCCTCTCATCCTGGTCAATCAGAAAAAACCTGATAAATTTTCTTTTAGACAACTTTCAACTGACAGTGGTGTGTTCATGATCCCACAAAGAAAATCCACTTGGGAATGTCACAAAGCTTTATGCCTGCAAACTCTTCTATTTGTGATGTTCTGACTTGTTTTAAACATATCATTATAATCATGCAGTAGAAGGAAAGCTTAACAGTGCCACCTGAGAAATAAAATTTGTTAATAACAGCATTTCCAGAGCCTGAACAGGAAGAGGCGAGGCGAGGCGAGGCGCACACACCCTGACGGTGAACTGTGGCCCCGGTCACGTCTCACTTGTCCTGCTAACCTCAGAGAGTGACCAGGAGGCTCGCGTGGGACAATGTGTGACCAGCTGCCAAGTCTGGAAAGCGACACCAGGCCCTGCACAGCAGCGGCCACAGGCTGCCTCTGCAGGTTTCATGGCCAAAGCTGGCGGTGCAGGGCCTAACTGTTCTGGGGGTGCAGAGCCTGGGAACTATCAGAGGATGCTGTGATGCGGTCCAGTACCGCCTGCCGCTGAGTGAGCTCCAGGAAGCCCCCGGAGACAGAGCAGCCCTGCTCACACAGAGCAGGGAGCACCCACATCACCCCAGCCCACACGGTCCACTCCAGAGCAGTGTGGAATGTTAAGCAACACTTGCTCAGCCTTCTGTTTGTAATTTCTACCCATCAGGGGGTCCTTACTCTACTCTCCAGAGCTTCTGGGGACTACCTGTCCAAGGAGGCAGCTTTTAGGAGTCTAATAGCATGGCTGAATGGGGAAGGAAGTCTTTGGACCTAGGATAAGTACCCTGGCTGCCATTTTGGACAGGAGTGTCTAGAGAGGAGAAGAGCACAGTTTTTCAAGCCAAGAGGTCTATTTGCAAAGTGCACCTCTAGCACCACATAATTAATAATAAACAGCAGCGAAGATCGGAGTGCTTCATATGCCAGGCATAGTTCTAAAAGCTTTACATGCATTAAGTAATTTAATCCTTCCTACAGCCCCATGATAAGGGCGCCATAACTTCATGTGTTTTATGGATGAGTTAACTAAGGTTCAGAGCACTTGAGGAAACTGCTCCAGTTCACAGACTGGTAAGCTGAGGTGAACACAGGTCTGAAATCTAACTGGGCTCCAGCCTAGCCCTCCTTCCACGATATCACACAGCCTCATCTAACAGCAGGGTTCACACCAGCTCACCGCTCACAGCCCTCGTTCTGACCTGCAGGCTCCCACCTGGTTCCTGCCCTACATTCTGCCTTGCTCCTTATTCACTGGGACTTATCTTCTCAATTAGAGTTTGTCCCTTGGACCCCAAGTTCAAAACCATAGAACCTTCCTTAGAAGGACTTTGCTTCTCACCTTAACAACGATTCATAATTTTCTATTATGCCATTTCTAACTTCCCTGGGTAGTAAATTCACAAACTACATCATAGATTTCAGTTTTACTTCTAACTCATCTCAACCCTGCTTTTCTACTAAGCGGTTCTCAGAATATGAAAAGGTAGTGGCTGACATGCTGGGAGTTTTGCTAAGAGTCGACGCAAAAACAGCTTCCCCTGGCCTTTGACGAGCTGGTAGGTGTGCACAGCCAGAGCTGTAGCATAAGCCTCAGTGCAGATTTAGCACAAGGCCCAGGACAGGCTGACTGCCTCTGGCAGCTTTTCTACCTATAGGCCCAGTCCGCCAAAGGTGATACAGCTGCAAGAGCATGTGTACCCGAGAGAGACAGAAACAGCTGTGAGACAGAGTGGCACCCAACAGCAGAGACGCCAGAACACGTTCACTGCGAAGTTCAGGAGCTTAGGAATGCATTCTTGTGAGACAGACAGCCGGCAGTGAGGCAGCTCCAAGTCCCTGCTGCCGACCACTGGGCACCGCACATACCTTCACCCCGTCCAGCACGGCCTTGATGACCCCCTTCACAGTCGTCACCATCTCTTTATCTTCTGAGTTCACGCCTTCCAGCATCACTTGGTCAGACCAACGGATGAGGTTGGCGAGACTTTGGTACACTCGGCTGTAGCAGGAGAGAGGGCTGAGCTGGAGGCAGGAGGAGATTTTCAAGAGAATATTAAAACTCCAAAGCGGGGCCAGCACTTAAGTCTTCTGTTTGGCACAGACCTAGTTTCTCAGTGACTGGAGGTTCTCAGTCCTTTCTATAAAATCTGCACCTCCTTTTAATAAATACGCTTTTCCTCCCTGAACCTATTTCCTTATATCCAATGAAGGTTTTGTGGAGCTTTATATTCTGGTCTAAGCTTTTTTTTCATTTCTTAACTATAACATATAAAAATTCCACGAGAGTTTATGTGCTTTTTCAAACTGCACATTCTCCACGAGATTCTGATAACATCTCTCAAGGAACGGTCCACCTTCCTCTCCTCCGAGTAGGTCAGTGTTGCACACTTCTTATTCTGAATTAGATAAAAACTCACAGGCTGCTCTCGCCTTCCGGGACGGCCGTGCTCTGTGGCGTGTGTTTCCCTCTAAATGAATCCACTTCTCACCTATCACTCGGGCTTCCCTGGTGGCCCAGACGGTAAAGCGTCTGCCTGCGATGTGGGAGACCTGGGTTGATCCCTGGGTCGGGAAGAACCCTGGAGAAGCAAATGGCAACCCACTCCTGTACTCTTGCCTGGAAAATTCCATGGACGGAGGAGCCTGGCAGCCTACAGTCCATGGGATCACAAAGAGTTGGACATGACTGAGCAACTTCACTTTCCACCTATCACTCTGTCTCTCACTGAATTCTTCCTGTGATGACACACTGGGAACCCAGGCTTCAGCCTGGATGGGAGGGGGCTGGGGAAGAACGCATCCATGTATATGCATGGCTGAGTCCTCTCCTTGTTCACCGGAAACTATCACAAAGAATCAGGTGCACTCCAGTACAAAACGTTTTCGGTGTTAAGAAAGTAAAAATCTATGTGTGTCACGAGGAGCCAACAGGTTTGTGGGATTTTAGCAGGCAGGATCTTTTAGAGAACAGCTTTTACTTTGATTAAAAAAACCTTTTTTTTGTATCTTAGTTCCAAGACCAGGGATCGAACTGTGCCCGCTGCAGTAGAAGAGTGAAGTCTTAAACACTGGAACACCATTTCCAACAAGGGAAGTCTCAAGGAATAACCTTTAAATATGAGTTCAAAGAGACCTGACATTTGCTAGAATTCCTCCTAACATTGGCTTGGCTTTGTCATCCCCTGCAATAAACTATGGGTGAGAAGTCAGAGGCACGCACTAATGAAGGGTATTTTAAGAAGGGTAAGTCAGGGGCGAGGTGACCTGTGGTGGTGGGAGAGGCATCAACTTCACAGCAACACAAAACAAGCTGCAAGCACTTTCGGAGGCCCTAACAATTGAAGAGTGGAGGCCAGAGTGAGGATGTCCTACACCTTACACATATTTCTAAAACAGCTACAGAGAATTATCCCGAGGACTTATGGAAGGAATTATTTTTCTATTTTGAATATTATGTATTACAATAGAAGAAGAGCAAAAGTGTAGAAAATTTGCAGACTGCTACCTCCTCCATTAAAAAAAAAAAGAAGTTGATATTTAGCAGCCAAAGGTATGCTTTTTCTCCACAGATATAATTGTAAGAAAAATACATAGTATTGTAAGATGATTAAGTGTGAGTGAAGTCACTCAGTCGTGTCCGACTCTTTGTGACCCCATGGACTATAGCCTACCAGACTCCTCTGTCCATGGGATTCTCCAGGCAAGAATACTGGAGTGGGTTGTCATTTCCTTCTCCAGGAGATCTTCCTGACCCAGGGATTGAACACGGGTCTCCCGCATTGTAGGCAGACGCTTTACCATCTGAGCCACCAGGGAAGCCATTAAAAAAAAACAAACACCTGAACCAAACAGGGCTCGAACAAGAAGCTCTTGAGACTCAGATGAGGAGGAAGAGCATTTCCAGGAGATGGGTCTCCCGTTCTGCCGTTCACTCGACCCCGTGCGTGTCCCAACAGGGAGAAAAGAAGAGTTAGAAAGACTGAGAGCAAGCTCAAGGCCCATTACAAAAAGAGAAGAATGTGAAAGAGCAGCCACCAGAAAGCCAGGGCTGGCTGCTCTAGAGGATGATGTGATGCAGAGCATTCAAGGTCACACCTGCTCTCTTAGGAAGGGAAACTAGGAGAAGAAAACAAAACTTTTAGACTTTCCTGGGGGCCGGATCAGAGGTGACGTGGTCTTGAAAGGGAAGGTGCTCCTAGCAGTCTGCCTCTCCTCCCAGGCAAGGCCAGACGAGGCCTTTTTAAACAAAGACTGCCCCCCCGCCCCCAGCGGATGCCTCCACAGCACCTGGCGATGATCAGAGGAAAGAAGTGGGCGGGGCCACTTTTATCCTACCTGCGCTGGACGTTAACATTCTCCTGAGAGCACCTAAAAGTATCGGGAATTGGGTCCATTCTTCCCATCGTTAGCTTGGAGGAAGAATAGTCCTGTGTCTAAATGTAACAGGAAGGACATTAAAAAAGGAAGGAGGGTCCTGTACCATAAAAATGTCCAGAGGACCAGTTCATCTGCTTCCAAAACGGAGCAAAGCCATCTACATGGAGGGCGAGCAGGGATCTTGCTCTCACACCTCTGTTCACTGCCCACAAGAAGCAGCCAGCTGCTTGTTCACAGGCCCGTCACCACTGCCCTGGGAACAGGGGAGAAGGGTAGCCAACAGTCTGCCTGCTGGAACCCCACCCACAGAGCAGGCAGGATAACACCTTCCCAGTCAACAAACGGGCTTCCTGGGGGAGCTCAGCAGTCAAGAATACACTTGCCAACGCAGGAAACACAGGTTCAGTCCCTGGGTCAGGAAGATGCCCTGGAGGAGGGCATGGCAACCCACTCCAGTATTCCTGCCTGGAGAATCCCATGGACAGAGGAGCCTGGGGGGCTACAGTCCACAGGGTTGCAAAGAACTGGACACGACTGAGCAACTAACACACACGTAACCAACAAATGTGCCAGGAGGAATGAGATTGTGGAAGGAAGCTGACAGAAACATTTGAGGGAGTATTTTCGATCATGTCAGGGAGAGCAATAAAAATATCATCAGTGGCTTTCAAAAAATTTCAGGAGGAAAAATATCCCTTAAACGGTATTAACAGAAGGACTACCAGGAAAAAAAGAAAGGGAAAAAACCATTGTTCCTTGCGGCCACACCCAGGCATTTCTCTTTTCCCCTTAAGGAAATGGTTATAGATGTTAAGTAATTATAAAATCTCCCCACAGACAGAAACACACCCCAGACCACTGTCATATCACTTGATCAAGTCTCCCAGAGCTTGCGTGTCTAGAAAGTAGCTTCCCCAGCAGAGTTGCTGGCCAACACTTGGGGTCTAGAGGGGTCTAGAGGCCGGGCAGCAGGGCGGGGCCAGCGCTCCCACAGGACTCGGCGAAGGTGGCCATGCTGACCCTCCAGAGGGGGGCGCACGAGGTGGCGGGCGCGGGGCCCCAGCATCGGCACCCACGCGGTCGTGCTCCACTCACATGCCTGTGAGTCTCCTCCCTCCCGGGCCACACCTGCCTGCTGCCCTGGCTCCCCCGGCTGTCTCCTCCTGCCCCTTGTGCCCATCTAGCACTTGCCTTGGCTTCAGGTCTGGCCCCAGCGTCTCCTCCCCAAGGAAGTTTAGTGACTCTCTTGTAACTTGCCCTGCATAAAATTGGCACCTGGTCAGACAGTGGGGGAGTTGGTGTTTTCAACCAGATCTGAACTCTCCCATGGTGGGCCCAGCCCATGAGAAGTCTATCACAGCATTTCACAGAAAGCTGTCTATGCACCTGAAACCAGCTTACTGTTAGGCACATTCCCTCCAAGGAGAGCCGCACCGGGCCCGTCCACAAGCCGGGCACTGGGGACCTACTGGGAAAGCACAGCACTTGTCTCACAGAGGCCAGCATGGGCCTCTGAACAAGGCACCGATGCTACTAGCTACCCCAGAGGCTTGGGTACATGATGGCAGCCTGCTGTGGCAAGTGAAGACAGAACCGGGAAAAGCCCTATCAACACTGTATCCTTCCCCACCAGCTGGGTCCAGTGAGCCTCCAGCCAGAAGACCACCAGCAGAAGCCAGAAGACGGGGCCAGCAGAAGCCCAGGGCAGGCGGCTTCTCGGAAATGAAGACGCTGCTTGCTTCATCTCCCCAAAGAAGAAGACTATGCCCTTCACTGCCAAGTTCTGAAAGTGGTTCATGAACGCTTAGCCCCATGGGGCTACAAGGACACTAACCCATCCTGAGGAGCTGAAACAGAGAGATGTTTATCCCAGACAGGCACCAGGGAAGGAACACAGAGCCAGCGGGCATCTGGCAGCTTCTCGTGAGAAGGCGTCACTGAAGGTTACATTCAATATTGCTTTTCTTTCTGTGGTTAACAACAAACACAGAGGCAAGCCCCTGACTAACCTTTCAGAGGAAAAGGAACTCTAGCAAAAAAAAAAAGCATTACCCAACAAAAGCTGACACCATCCTTGTACCTGGCTTCCAACGAATCCAGCTGCCGTCTGGGAGCACCTGGCTTGATACAACTCAACGTTCACTAGTCCATGCTCTACTGGGACTCCTCTCTACCTCTTTTGGCTTAGTATGTAAGCAGTCCAGATCTCTCAGCAGCGAAATATTGGAAGGATTTGATGTCACAATAAACTATGGTTAACACAGGGAACTGGGGGAAATGTGTCCAAATCAATGGGATGATTGCCAATGAGCCAGCTAGTATGAAAAAAGAACCATAGGCTTACCCAGTGGCCAGCCCCCAGCAGTGGTGGTTAGCTTCACTCAGTGTCGAGGCCTCATGAGTAACAGTGACCTCAACCTTGGGAAAAAACCAGGCAGAGACCATGGGGCAAGGCTGGGGGCAGGGGCTGGAGGGCTCCTTTTCCTCCTGGCATTCTTCGCTGTTCGTAGAAATGTCGGGTGTGAATGGCCCCCAAACCAAGGTGCCACCATGCCTCCACAGCTCTAACACAGCCCAGAGCAACTCACCTGTGCTGAATTCGAGGGTCGCTCTGCACCAGGGGTAAGATGGCCTCCAGCACCTTGCTGGCGGACCCCGGGAGCATCTCCAGGACCTTCTTATCAATAGCCATTTTGTCCACAATGGCTTAAAGTAGCGCAAGGCACTGACAACTTCCTTCTCTTTCTCCTCCAGCCAGCTCAGGTTCTGAAAGGAAATGTTAAGCATAAGGAGGGAGGAGAGAGGTTAAAGGGAGTGCTTTTAAAAGAATGAATAAAATTTCCTGTAGACCACTTTGAGACTGATGCCACTGGAAAGGGCTTCTTGCTGCAGAAACTAAGTCAAATTGTTTCCCTAGGGACTGCAGTCAGGATACAGAGGCCAGACTTGGGGCAGAAAAGGGGGCTGGATGGAGAAAAGTAGTTTAGGTATTCCTAAGTCCCTTCCTAGACAGAGACAGACTCGCCCAGGGTCTCCTTCACCACCACGCGGAACTATCACCGCTAATCTCAGCAAGGACAGTGAGGGCTGCTTGGCTGACAGCTGCAGGATGCTTGGGTACTGTGCGTGTCTATCCAGGAAGTTAAACGGAGAAACCTCAGGCCTTTCAAGGTCCTGCAGGCTGTGTGAGATAGGTCAGAGGCATTAGTGCTCAAAGCCCATTCTCCAGGACTCCTTGTTAGACTCCCACATTTGACCTGCAGATGCAATGCCCTCTCGAGGAGATAAGACGGGTTCCCAAAGGACCTGGACGCCCTGGGGGGAAAGGCTGAGGAAGCCGGACAGACAGCAGAAATTCAGGCACTGCTCCTGCCGCCACTGCTGACAGCATCCAGAGTCTCTTTGCTCCCGAGGAGAGCTCACCAAGGGAGAAAGGAAACACAGAGCCCTGAGCCCCCAGCACTCACTCCCACAGCCAAGTCTTTCCTCTCTGACTGTGGGGGACCCTGAATCCACGGTCAGTGGGTAAACACACTCCTTACACTGACCCTGAGGTCAACAACCCAGGTCTCAGCTGGCTGGCAGGGAAAGGGAAACCAAGGGTAATTGTTAAGATAGATAAATCCAAAACTGGATAACCCATTGGAGTAGAATTGATTACTTGCCCAGGGCATATTAAGGGTAGTACAAGTGAGGAAAACTCCCACCTATGGGCTCTTTGAGCTCCAAGACTGCAATAAACAAAACCCACCAAGAACAAGAAGATAATTTCTTAAAAAAGAAGATTTAAAACTATACAAATACATAAAATAGTGATACATAATAAAGTGATTATGATTCTGAACACTAGTTCTTTTAAAATAACGAGGAACGTCACTTTAAATTAAATTTTTAAATAGTGGATTCCATGGGAATACCAAAGAAAAACCATACAAATGGAATTAAGAAGTCAGTTCCTTTGTGGGACGACTTTCAGAGCCTCGACTCAGCTCCCCGGGCTCCTCGCGGCACACCTCCCGAGGGGCTCTGCTGAGCATAGGACGCCACGCTCCCAGCCCAGCACGGGCGCTCTGCCCTCACTTCATTTTCTCTTTTTACCACTGACACCTTTATTTACTGTCCGTTTCCAGGAGCCAGGCACTTGCTTCTCCAGCTCCAGGCAAGAGCGCTCTGCTTGGCCTAGGCCTACACGGGGCTCAGAGGAGCCTGTCTGAAGGAATCATGGCGCCGTGCAGACATCAAACATGAGTAAAACCACACTGGCTGGTTGGGCAAGAGGACGACGGCCACAACACTGCCATCTCAGCACCTCAGGACTCCTCAGGCGCCAGCATGACGAAACAGGGGGAGGAGGCCGGAAATGTTTTAAGAAAATGTGTCCCCAGGTTTGCTAGGAAGAAAGGGGCTGACCTGAAGATGGGAGGCCTCCAAAGCGGCAGGCGTTTCACAACAGAGAATTCTCCTGTCATTTGCAGAGATCAAACCGGGCTGCCCTGGGCTCCTAACAGAGGCGTGATCCCTGGCAGAGTCAGGTTTCAGCCAGTAGCGCACCAGCACGCCCCACCCCTGGCTCAGGGCCTCTGAATGCTGCGCGTTCTCCCCGCCTCCAGCTGCCACAGCCATGGCCTCTCACAAAACGCAGCCGGTAGCCAGGAGCTCACAATGAGACGCCCAGAAGAAGCGCCCCCAGGAGCCAGGAACCTGAGGCCAGGGCCTTGGAGAGGCAGGGGCACCCACCTGCACATGTCCTCGTGCATCAGGGAGTTAGGGGCTACCATGGCGCAGACAGACCTGGAAACCACCTGAGGCCAGCGGTGCTGGGGGAGGCTGTGATCCAAAGGCACCACTGGGCTTCAGGCTCCTCGTGTGCAGAATGGGAAGACGAACGCCTGCTCTGGGTGGGCTAAGGAGGCTTGTGGGGGGTGCTCGGGGAGAATATTTGTGGAAGCATTTCATAAAATTAAGGGAATAGCAGATTCTGATTAAGCAACCTTGGCTCAGAGCCCACACTTTCTGTATACCAGGAACAGTGAAAGCTTGTGTATACAGTCAAGGTGAGAAGGAAGATAGGACCTGGCCACAGGGAGACCCACGGTAAGTGGGTGAATCCGAATCTATTCCTGTCTACCTGAGCTGCAGCTTCCCAGGTAACATCCTGGGAACAATGAGACTATTCACAGAAACACTAAGTTGTAAGAGAGTAAGTCATAGTTACGGATGATGGCAGATGACAGGCTATGGTAAGATATCTCCGACAGAGTCAGCCACGCTCACACCTTGGCAGGCAGACCCCCAATACCTCCAGTCCTGACTGTCTCCTCCATGTGGGTTTGAACTCACTCTGGATCATGCAAGTGACAGGGCACGGAAATTCCACCCTTCTTAAAGGGTGATGACCAAGAACCAGGCCGATGCTCTTCCTTGGGGGAGGATCTATCGGCGCCGTCCTGGAGTGAGGCTTTGCTGTGGGGGCGGGGGAGGTGCTGTCCTGTGCACTGCACAGCGCCCCCCAGCATCCCCAGCCTCTACCCAGCAGACGCCAGGAGCACCTGCTTCAGTCTCCAGGCTGTGACAATCAAAGCTGTCTCCAGACACTGCCAGCTGTGCCTTGGAGTCTGCAGGAACCCCCACGAAGGAAAGGGTACTTGAACGTCAAGTTTCCTCTATCATTTCTCTTGGAATAAAGAAGAAAAGGGGGTGGAAACGCCAAGAAGTGAGCGGCTGGAACAGTTTCCTATCAGAGTTCACTAGCAAAACACAGTGCTTAGCGCGTCGTTTTGCTCTGGGCTCGCTGGACACTGTCAGGTGACAACTGACAGTCTTCTTGGTGTTCCATATAAAACCCAGCTCCAACGGGTTGCTAAACAGATTGTAATTTAAAAAAAAATTGTGGTACAGACCAAATCTTGCCCTTTATTCCTCTCTTCAGTCTGGAGTTCAGATCAGTCTGGTGAACAACGTGCATTTCATCCTTGCTCTCTAGCTTCCTTTTGTTAACAGATGGGGCAGGAAAAACGATTCCGTGAAAGACTCTGGACTGAAAACCTTGATTTTCCCTACTTTTAACTAGTATTTTAAGATATTCCGCTGGTCAACACAAAAACAAGAGGAAGTACACTGCAAAATTCAACCACTGTGTGTTCATGTGACAGGGCAGTGTCTGCTAGTGGTGTTAAACTGACAGCTGAGCTGTGGCAACAGCTCTGTAAACACTCTGTGGACAGTTACCAGAGAATCGATCATCGCCTTATCTGACAGGCTTGTCTTTATTTTGCCTCACTGAGTTTAATTTTGTTTTTATGTTCAGTTACGTGTGGGGATTAGCATTAGGGTTTTTTAGGTACTAAGAAACGAATTTTCATAGAGCGGACGTAGCATCGTCAGAGTTTCGGCTTGACGTCTGGTGGCCTGTGTTTCAATCTCTGGGCCACCGCTCTCTGTATGGCTTTGCTCCATAGCCCTCGTTTCCTTGTCTGCAAAACTTAAGCTTCCACCTCCCAGGGTTATAATGAGAATTAAGTAAGGGAATGAGTGAAAGCACTGAGCATGGGGCTAAGAAAAGGCTTGGTAAATGTTAGCAGGACAAAAGGAATCCCTGGCTATGAGACACTGGCTCTGTGCTACCTCATCACGCTCAAGAGTCTCGCGAGACATTTAGAGAGACCTTACACTTTACACGCCCTTCCTCGTCTCAACTGTCCAGAGCATCTTAGCAGCTCAAGGAAAGAACAGCTGGTCTTAAGAGATGAGACTCACCCATCCCCCCCCGAACCCGTTGGACCCAAGCAGAGCACCCAAACCAATCCCCGAATCCCCAAGCTTTCACCAAGGAGCACTGGGCTTGCTTTGCTCCAAAAACCCGAAGGCCTGGATAAACTTTGACTTTTATCCATGGCTCCTTGGACTGTTTCCTGAACAATTAAGCCCACAGTTGCCACCCAACTGAACACAACGATATTGCAACAGAATTTTTTTTTCCATCCCCAAAACCATGGGCTAGGATTCTGCAGTAGAAGGCAAGGCAAACCCAATTGTTCTTAGCATCACACTGACCTTCTGCCTTTGAGACCTGGAAGCCACAGCACTGGTGGACATAAACTCTACTGCCTGCTGCTCCAGATCCAAGGGGATAGGGTAGCCCTCTGGCAGAAATCTGTCTGTTGCCTCCTGGAAGAGAGGAAACCTGGATTCCTACAGAGCTTGAAATGGCCGTTTTAAGCTGAAGGGAAGGGGTTGATGAAAATCAACAGCTGTTGCAACACATCTGGCTTGACCGGCCCTGTTGAGGCTCCTGGTGTTTGAGGGCACCTTCAGCTGGGTTTCAAGGGCTTAGCAAGTTTCAGAGCGTGGACCCTGGAACCAAATGATGGATGTTCTGGACATCACCAATCTACGTGTGTGTGTCGGTGGGGGGCAACATGGGCCTCTCTAGGGGCATGGAGGCTGTGTTCTGGGGTGTGAATGTGATGCTCTGAGCTGTGTTAAATGCCCAGAGGATGATATCTGGAAAAGAACTGTTCTAGCCAACCGATCTGGACTCTTATTAATGGGAGAAACACTCACCCATCCTAAAGGTTTCTATTTCACAAGGACATGGAAGGCCCCAGCTGTAACCGTGGTGCGCTACAGGAAAGGTGCTCTGTACTGAAAGCTCAGTCCCCAGGGCATGAACGCAGACACAGCACACACACACTGCTCAAAGCAGGTGGAGGCCGGGAGAAACGCTGGAGCCAGCTTACCTTGTTCACGGGCTTCTCGGAAAGCTTCACAGACACCTCGGCCGGTTTTCCCTTCTTTGATGGCGTCCTCTTGATTTTGGGCGAGTGGAATTTGTCCTTCAGCTTCATGGTGAAGGAGGAGAGATGAGAACGCTGAGAGTCTGAAACAGAGGAGGTGCTGACTGTTAGAGGCAGAGTGGGAAAAAGCCGTGGCTAATTCGCCTTCTGTGGAAATGAGTGCTGTCCTCAGGCAAGTCTTCCCTTTCACTGTTTGAGGTTACAAAGAAGAGGAAACATGGATCCATTCAAACTCTTTTGCTTGTACCTTTCAATTTTTGCAATTTCCTTCTAAGTTAGAGTGAAAGCGGTCAAAATGGGTGTGGAAAACGAACATGCACATACTTCCACGAGTCCCTACGGAGTTCATCTGATGATCTAACCAGCGTCCAAGGGAACTGGCTAAGATGAAAGGACGCCACGGAGGAACTGCAGAAGGGCTGGGCGTGAGAACTGGGAGTGAAGGGCCTGCTGAGTGGGCCTCCTCGCCGTCTGGTTAGGGAACTGCAACAAGCGACACGCGCCAGGCCTCAGAGCCGTCAGTGGAGACTGAAGTAGAACTAAGGTGTTCAAAACCCTCAGGGACACAGTGAAAGACAACTTGGTTTCTCAGCAAAATCAGGAACAAGACAAGGGTGTCTGTTTTGATCCCTGTTACTCAATTCTGTACTCCAACACAAGCCATCCAGATTGGAAAGCTAAAACTATCTGTAGATAACATAATTTTGTATACGAAAAAACTCAAAGCAATCCACTAAGAAACTAGTACTAACAAATTTAGTAGGCTCACAGGATACAAGATGGTACACATCATAAACAAGATCCCAGACAAGAATCGATTCTATCTCTACACAAGGGCAAGGAACATTCAAAACAAATGTGAGAAGCGTCCATTCACAGTCATCAACACGAATAAAACACACAGGCCCAAAACTACATTTAAGTGACGTACTGATATGCTACACCGTGGATGAATCTCAGAAACATGATGCAAAGTGAAAGAAGCCAGTCACGAAAGACCACATATTGTATAATTCCTTTTATCTGCAATGTCCAGAACTGGCAAATCTCTAGAGACAGAAAGTATTAATAGATGAGAGGTTGCCTAAGACTGAAGGGAGCGGAGAGGATGGAGGGCTGCCACTGGTGACTAAGCAGTTTCTTCTGGTGGGGGAGAAGTGTTCTAAAATTAGAATCTGGCAGTCGTTACACAACCCAGTGAATTACTATAAAAAAAAACTTTGAATTCTACACTTTAAAGGAGTCATGTAGTCAGATATGTGAATTCTATCTCAATGAAGCTATTGAAAAAAAAATTCAACAAGCAGCCTTCCTTTATTTACCACAGCACTTTCCAGGGTTTGAAACCATCTTATTATTTATGTGTTTATCTCCTAACAAGAACACACTCGCTGAAGACTGTACCTGCCCTGCTCCAGCCTGCGTCTCCAGTGCTAACACGGTATGTAGCCCAGAAAAGATGCTCGGGAAACATTAATTCAACAATTGAACAAATCAACCAAAGAAAAAATACCCCACAAAAACCACTCCTTCTTTGGCTAATGTCAGAAATTTATAGAAAATACTTGAAAATGGTTGACAATTAGGGAGAATATGATTCTATGCAATGGAAAAAGAAGTACATGTATTTAAAAAATAAAAAAATATACTCCCTTTCAATTTTCTCAGCAATTTAGTGCTAAAAAATACAAAAAAACCTTTCCAAATAAACGACACAGCACCTCTATTACAAGCGTGTCACTGTGTCTACTAGTGCTTGGCTTATCAGGGGCCAAGGATCAATCCTCCTGTCAAAGACCTTCAGGCTGCAGGCAGGATCAGATACATGATTCGCCCTTGCAGTTATCTAGGAGGCCCCTGTACTCTGGACTAGAGAGAGGAGCCAGGCCTGACCTTCGTTCATGAGGGCATCAAACCAAACCCGGCCTCGCAGCTGTCTGTCCACCAGCCAGAAGTGCAGGAAGCCCTTCTTAGGGACCAGCGCAGGCACAAATCCACAGAGGGCTGGTGCGCCTCTGTCCTCAGCTGGAGCTGCTCGATGCGGAGCTCCGGGGCTCTGAGTACCTGTCCTCGCGGGCGGTGCCAGCCCTGGGATTCACAGCAGGCCAGCAGATAATGTGATTGCTCCAGGCCCCTCTCTTCCCCACCCAAGCAGGGGGCCCACACACAGTTTATACTTGCTTCTTTACAACTTCGGTAAGTCACAGGGTAGTTAAAAGGCTGGGCAGTTGTAGTCAGACTGTTTTGAGTCAACAGACTTCAGCAGCACCTCTTAAGTCTCCAGTTTTGTCTGATAACATTGTTCTACCTGAGACGTCCGATGTGTCGTAGGTTAAATGAGATGCTGCTGTAGTAATGCAGGAAGGTGCTCCTCCATGCGCGGGGCACATGGCGCACGCTCAGCACCGGGAGCTTAACCTAACTGTGTGATGTGGACTGGCTGCAGGTCGGACCAGGACACTCTGCAGCACTGAACGTGTGACTCAGGATCCCGGGGAACGGCGGGCCTCACACATGCCCTCTCTTCTCCCTTTAGTGCTGAGCGGAAGTCTCAACCCGGCCGGAGCCTGCTGGTCTCCGGCCCTCTTTCAGGCAGCTCTTCTTGCTGCCCCCACCTGCTCCTTAGAACGCTGGCCTCAGCACCCCCAGTGTCACAGCATATCTTTCTCCAGACAGGTTCCCAAGTCAGACGTAGGGTGTGAACCTACCCTGGTGAGTAAGACCGAAAGCAGGGCAAGAGAAGCGGACACGAACGGGGAAGTATAAGCAGGACGCGTGGTTTCTTTGGTGGTCAAAGATCTTCAGAGACAGACTGGGCAAGCCACCTTCCGCCTCCTCCACTCTGCTGCCCTGCGTAGCTATTACACACAGGTGGGCATGGGGCTGAGGAATGGCCAGTTTCACTCTCTGCCATCAGGACCAGGGCAGAATAAGGGTAGGCAAACAGGGTGTGGAGCCCCCTCCAGCCCCTGATTATGACCAAGCGGCCAGGTAAGGATACCTTCTCCAGAGAGCAGCCGGAGCCGCCCAGGAAGTACACGGTGACAGGCTCTGGCTGTCCCGGGGCAGCTGGGAATCCACATCAGCACATAAAGAAAGTGCATATCTACCAGTAAATCTCCCTCTGCGGAGTACGTAACAGCTGCAGACAGCACCTCTAGCGCAAGATGCGATAAATCAGTGGAAAGAGCAGGTTCTTTGTCATGACAACCAACCTCCTCAAGTTTGGAAATCAAGGGCAGCACAAACTAGGACAGGCTTCGGCTTGGAGGCCGCTTGTTGTCTCTTCCTTGAAACGACAGCTTAGCAACAAAGCCTTTAGCACAGGTTTCAGGAGGTTTGGAAGGTCACTCACACTGCACACCTGAGAGCAGATAAAGCACCGTGACGACCAGTGACGGCAGAGGGGGGACACAGAGGTGGCGGCTATGTGAGGGTAACCCTACCAACATGCTACACACAGGCGTGTTCCGGCACGCACACCTGCACACACACTTCCGGACCCCTTCTCACGTCCCGCGTGGGTGTCACTCATCTCGGGTCGGGGCAGTGCCAAAGAGATGGTGACGCGACTGCAGAGCTCAGGCAGCTTCACTGACCACCCTGCCACTTCTCACTCGGGAAGTTACACTGCGGGTTTGGTAAATGTGTGTGCTTAGAGATTTTTTAGCACTGAAATTAAAACAGAATTTTGAAAGATTTCATACATGAGTCTATACAACTTACAGAGAAGGATGAAATCTATGCATCCAGTGACCTCACCCACCAAACGGAACTTCTGGCAATGATGGACACGTTCCCTGTTCACACCGCCCAACAGGACAGCCACCTGAGGTTCCCAAGCACTGGAATGTGCCTTGTGTGACCAAGAAACTGAGCTTTTATTGGAATGTAGAGAAACAACCACGAGAGGCTGGCGGCTGCCCCACCGGACAGCGGGGCTCAAGGAGCAGAACGCTGGCAACCCCACCACCCGCTCCACGTGCCCGTCATGATGGCGTCTTCCTACCCGAGGACGGGTAGCTGTGATCCTGAAGTGTGTGCTCACCACGCCTTACTTGTTATGCTAGTTTAGATCTGTGCATAGAGTTTAATGTGGAGAAGGCAATGGCACCCCACTCCACTACTCCTGCCTGGAAAATCCCATGGACGGAGGAGCCTGGTGGGCTGCAGTCCATGGGGTCGCGAAGAGTTGGACACAACTGAGCGACTTCACTTTCACGCATTGGAGAAGGAAATGGCAACCCACTCCGGTGTTCTTGCCTGGAGAATCCCAGGGACAGGGGAGCCTGGTGGGCTGCCGTCTATGGGGTCGCACGGAGTTGGACACGACTGAAGCGACTCAGCAGCAGCAGCAGAGTTTAATGAGTAGGTTTCTGGAGCTACCTTAAGTGATACTATACTGCGCACAGGCCTCTGCTCTTGCTCTCTCACTCTGCGCAGGCCTGGCATCTGACCGGGCGGCGTGCACGGTTTCAGCCCTGCACAGCTCCACTCTTCCGTCACGCTGCCTTTGCTGGTCCACTCTCCTGTCAGTGAGCGCGGGGTCATTTCTGGTGTGTTTGCTTCTATAAACAGCACTGCTCTGACCTTTCTCGTACATGCCTCCTGGATCACACGCGAGAGCCTCTGTGACAAGAGCCGCTGGACTAGAGTGCACACCACACCGCATCCGAGGGCTGCGGCCAAGCGACCTCCAGAGGGTCTGGGCCTCTCTGCGGCCCCACAAGCACAGCCAAGCACATCCCCCCCTCCACCAGGACGTGGGCTTGCCAGACCTGCACACCTTGGGACAGGGCCACACCTAACCAAGGAAACGAACGGCCCCTGCCCGGGGAGGCACCGTAGCTGCAGTGTCTTACTGTGGTCCATCAGATTTGCTGGAACAACCTCGAAGGTCGCAGAGAGAACTTAAGAAAGCAAGCCCTCAGCCACTGCTCGTGTATGCGTGTGCTTGGTCGTGTCCGACTTCTGCGACCCTGTGGACTGTAGCCCGCCAGGCTCCTCTCCATGGGATTTTCCCGGGAAGAAAATCCCAAGGAGGGAGTTGCCATTCCCTCCTCCAGGGGATCTTCCTGACCCAGGGATCAAACCTGCCTCTCCTGCATGGCAGGCGGGTTCTTGACTGCTGAGCCACTGGGGAAACCCAACCACTGCTCAGTATGGCATTTACACCAAGGAGGGTCAAGAACTCCCAGTGACAAACCTGCGAGTCATTTCTTCCAGGGAAAGAACGCTTACATGATCCCACAGTCAACTTCCACAGAGACGGCGGGACGTGACCAAGAGCAGTGCTGCCTTGAGGGGCTGCCACGAGCTGCAGGCGGGCTGCGAGACCTTCGCCCTTCTCCATCCAGAGGGAGGCTGAAGGGGAAGCACGCAGCCTGTTCCTGGAATTGCATCTCGGCCCCAACCAAAAGCATACCAGAGCCAAACCAGCGTCTCCCACGCAGTGTGCCAGGCGTCACTGTGTCCTCCCTGAACTTTCAGTTGCCCCTCGGCCACGCTGAACGGCCGGCTCTCCTGCTGCTGACAAATGCACTTGCCCAGTGGCCTTTCAGACGCCATCTGTAGCAACCGGACCCCAGCTCAGCAGCGTCCCTGTCAGGGCTTAAGTCCGCCTCGGATGGGGGAGTCTACATAGCAACCACAGAGGACCACACGAGGGCTAATCTGCACCATGCGAGGTCCACCCAGGACCACAAAGTCAGGGTCAGTGTGCGTGACACTCTGAGGCAGCTCCAAGGTCATACAGCCAACCCTGAGAGACACGGCGGCAGCTCCCCCTCGCATGACGGTGCAGGGCGCAGAGCTGGGCACTGCGGAGCATCCCCGCTCGTCCCACACACAAGCCCGGGCGGCGCATGTGTGCTCCCAGCACCCATACCCCCGGTTCCCAGATGGGCTGAAAGGACAACCAGAGGGGAGAAGTACTCGAGGACATTAGGAAGAACCATTTTAAATGTGAGGATTTCACACTTTTAAGAGGTCTGCCTGCTTATCTAGAATCGAACAGACTATGACTGCACAGGCAAAGACGCCCGTGAGAGTGAGTGGGTCATGGGCACGGCTGGCAGGACGGGGGCTCTGGAGTCAGGCAGCTGGTACTTTAACTCGAGCTCAGCCTCTCTGTGCTGAGGGCCCCTCACCTGTAGAGCCAGCATAACTGCAGGACCCACTCGCCCGGACTGCTGTGAGGGTTAAACGTGATCCTGCATGTCAAGCGTTTAGCAGAGGACCTGATACACAACAGACCCTCAGTCCACAGCACCCGCTGGCTGTCATGTGATAACACCGCCAATGCTCTGCCAACGGGCAGCATGGCAAAGGCTAAAAATAATCCCAGCCTGGCAGAGTGCAAAGTAATCTGATGTTTTATTTTTTCCAACAATTTCATAGTAAAAGACCCTCTTTCTTAGTAACATAGGATTATTCACGTTCAAACACAGGGAAAATAATTTCTGGAGTGCCGCAATACCAGAGGCTCTTATGATATGAGAATTTGTTCATATTCCCTCTGGATTAGGAAGTCAACAGATAGCTATGATGTTGCTAATGGAAATAGCAAGCATCTCCTTTTTCCTTTTATCAGTGACAAAACTAAGACAACGCATTATAAAAATCTGAGCACTGCAAAAATATGTAACACAGAAGGTGAAAATCCCTCATAACTCCCCATCTCTGTCATACAGAGCTGAAGTATATTTATGACTGGCTTTTTTAGCTGCGTGATGTGCTGTGGGCATTTTTCCACATGAGCACAGCTAATGCGTGAATAATGTCCTGATGGAAGGCAAACCACAACATGGTCAAACAGTCTCCTGACCGAAGGCTCCCAACTCCTGCTCTTCCAACAACAGCACAGGAACAAGCACACTCCCACTGAGCACCTGCCTGAGACTGGCTCCTAGAAAAGGCGCTGCCAGGCCAAAGGCCATAAGCACTGGACACCTACCTGCCCAGATGCTGCCCAGCTGCCCTGAGCTGGGTGAAGGCCCGCGGGGGCTACACCGAGGAGCGAGACTGGGGTGCATGCAGGAGATCAGGCCTGGGGGCCCCACCCCTGCAGGCTTCACTGCAGATCTGACAGAGCTACCAGTTTTGCTTTACTTGTGTAACTGTCAGGATTAAAAACAGATTTGCAAACGAACAGACACTTCACAAGAGATGAAATTCAAATGGCCAACAAACAGATGATAAGGTGCTCAGTCCCACTGGTTATCAGGAAACAATAAATTAAAACCGTACAGCAATTCTACGACATACTCACCAGGATAGATACAAACAAAAAGGCGCAAACACTCCGCGCTGGGAAGGGTGAAGAGCACGGGGCTCCCCCTCCCTCCACAGCTGCAGGGACGAGGCAGGACGGGCACCAGGCGCTCGCTTCCTTGATGCCAAAGGCTAAGACTTCTTCACTTTGGAACCTGGCACTCAGCTCCAAGACTGGCACACAGTGAAAGTGAATAAACGATCGTTCAGTTCAGTTGCTCAGTCGTGTTCGACTCTTTGCGACCCCATGAATCGCAGCACGCCAGGCCTCCTTGTCCATCACCAACACAATGACAGGAGAATCAAGGACTGAACTCTGCAACAGCTAACAACTACTGCATTCAACCAACACCAGATAGTAGTATCTGATTAGTGATGTCAACTGGATGGCTTATACCGATTTTTAACGTAATTGTCTGAGGAATACCGACACACGAGTGAGACACAACTGACTCGTGTTAGCTGAATCAGAGACAACCAAGAACTTTCTCTGTTGTGCTGGTTCGGCTTGGGTCACCTGAGTTGAGAAAATCCTGTTCAAGCTACTTCCAGGGAAAAGATGAGAGAAAAACCAGACATTTCGCTCTCCTCCTCGAGGTCTCCAGAGGACAACAGATTCTCCAACAGAAACACAAGAGCCACATGTGGTTTCAAATTAAATTATCCACAATGTTACAATTTCAATATACAACCAAATAAAAATTATCAGGCGAGACATTCTACTCTTCTCTTTCTTTCATACTGAGTCTTCAGAACGTGGTCTCTTGCTGGACTGAGGCTTTTCCAGCACCCTCTGCAGCTGGAGGCCCTGGGTATGGCCGGCCCTTCCCGTCCCTGTGAGGAGGGCTGGTCCACTGGCCTCCTGACAGGAGGCACCTTGGGCAGGCTGGACTCAAGAGCTTCTGGAATGTGCCCTGAGGTGCACCTGCTGAAGGACTGACTGTGGGGGGCTCTCTCACCCCCAGGCTGGGTGTTCCAGACTCTGAGGTCCTCTGCCCACATGGAGGGACTGCAGGATCTCACTGAAGCCCCCACCTGGCACAGGGCCAGAGAGCCTGCAGAAACTCACTGTGCGAGGTAAGAGGAGCAGGGCAGAGGAGGGAGACTTTCAGCAGAAGACATTTCTGACAATCGCAGCTCCCCAGCAACGCAGGCTGGTTATCTCTGGCAGCAGGGAGCAAGGACAGACACACATGGTGGCAGTGCCATCATGTCCTCTGCTGTGAAATGTGGGCAACAGGAGAGGCACGGACCACCACACGGCCCAGGGCAGCCCTGTGAGCTCACTCCCACGCCACCCGCAGCTCTGACAAAAGTGAAAGCCCCTCAATGTGTGCAGCTGTGAGTAGGCTGCCCACTGGGGCCTCACTGTTCTCATCTGTAAAATGAGAATAACGGTCCTTGTCTCACCTCTCGAGGCTGTTATGAGGAAGTGATAAGTACTCCATGTAAGGTCCCTTAGCACAGTACTGACACCTAGTAAACATCAGATAAATGTCACCTGCTGTTCCCAAATGTTCTGAGATAAATGCCACCACTCTGAATGGGCAACTACTATTTTTTCAACACAGCAGATTTTACAAAATTAATTAATGCCCGTACCGCTGTGGCATGTGGAACCACCCCAACCAGGGAAGCCCATCCCCCCTGTGGTGGAAGTGGGAAGTCTGTTAACATAGCAGAAGTTTTGAATGGAGGAGATAACTCACTGAGCAGGGGCTCTTATGCCTACTTTTCTACATGTGTGCTTTGCTTTAATTTTAAAAAGCTGTAGTCAAAGAAAAAGAGTAGAGCAGAGATGAGAAGAGGAGCTGGCTTCTTGGCGACATCGTCTGAGCTGTTAGATAGTTTCATTTGTCTGAGGCTCAACTTCCAGCAACTTGGGGGTGGGGTGGGGAAAGAGGTGAAGTCAGTAACTAAGTGTCCTTCAGGACTTAAACAGAAACCACAACCTCCACCAGGTAAACTCGTCATGTGAACACAACCTGGAGAGGACATTCTAGGGGGGGGGGGGGGGGGGCTCCTGCCAGTGATCTGTCAGAGAGGGAGCTGAACAGTTTCCCCCATACCTACTCCGATTATAAAAAATGGTCAAATAATGGATGAGATCCCACGAGATGAAAGATTTAGAGCTGCTTCCCTCCCCGGAGCCCAACATCAGCAGCTAGTGCATTTAAACACCCTACTGGAAGCAGGGTGATCATCACGTTAACTTGGGGAGGGACAGGTTCCCAGTACCACTGGGCAGACGTGGAGACCAGGTCCCAGGGGCCTGTCCCCCTGCCCCCTACCCCCAGAACATGCACACACACATCCAGACAAGGCAACTGCAGCCCTAACTCGGACTGAGAACCACTCAAGGTCAGCCTGTCCCCAGGGTCACCAAGTACCAAGGAAGAATTTCTTTTCTATGACTATTTATTTGGAATTGACTCTGAGATTCTTAAAGCCACAGACTTCAGAGACTTCCAGAGATATAAATGAGTCATTTCTCCGGAGTGTGTTACTTCTAGAGAAGACAGAAAGGAGAAGTGGGGGCTTCGGCATTGGGAGATCGTGTACATCTGTGGCTGATTCATGTCAGTGTATGGCAAAACCAACGCAGTATTGTGAAATGGAATAAAGTGTTAAATTAAAAAAAGAAACAAAGAAAGGAGAGGGAGAGCAAACATGTCAGCACGCCAGGCCAAGAGCAGGGGGGCCACAGCCCATCACACCACTGGGATTCCGGCTGCACCCAGATGTGGGTCCCCTCTCACCTCTGTCCTTTAGGTGGAGCTGTCTGGAGCAGCCTCTGTCCCTCAGAGGAACTTGTGTGTTAGGACTGCAGCCAGTTCAGGACTCAACAAGGCTCCTCAAGGGTCGCAGAGCCTACCATGTGGCGCTGTGTGGCCTGCCCGGCAGCCCAAGCAGGGGTCAGCACTGGGGGGATGGGCCCACTGGGGGGACAGGAGCACCCGCAGGCGGCCAGGCAGCGGCAGACAGCGGCTCTCCCCACGCCCCCTGCTGCTCCAGGCCCTGCTCAGGGACCCCCAGGAACACCGACGTGTCAGGCTACCCTCTGGGCTTCCAGAGGAAACACATTTTCACTTGTCAGTGAGCACATGTTCCTTTTTTTTTAACTTCGCAGACAACAAGAGAAGGAGCTGGGAGACACAAGCACCCGTGGTTTGGGACGTTGCAGGAATTGCTTGCTGGCAGATACTGAAGAAAGCACAGGGACAGGGTCCCTTGGAATGCCGCCTTCCATCCCCATCACTGCAGAGAGACAGGGTGCCATCAGAGGGCACAGAGTGGGCCCACAGGCCGCCTCCTTCAGCTGCTCACCTGCTTGTTCACATACATTTACACACTGAGGGGCAGGACCCCCTCCGCCCCTCCAGAGAGCCCCCAGCCTCGGGCTCAGTGCGGCCAGCGAGCAGCCCTGGGATGGAGACACACCCGGTACAGGCAGGGTCCTTCGGGCCGCTCAGAGCCCGCTCAGGAGGTGGGCAGCTCCCGGTGCCAGCAGGAGTGCCTTGGTACCCAGGGCCCCTGCGTAACAGCTCAGCGGGATCCTCAGGGGCAGCTTTCTCCTACAGGCTTTGGACATTTCACATGGAACCGACAGAAGACATCAGAGGCAGCAAACAGGGGGCTGGTTTGGAAGAGGCCTCAGAGACCTCTGAGGGACGCCAAGGGACCCGAACACACCCACATCTCCGAAGGCGCACTTCTGGCTGCCCGGGCACGAAGCGGAGGAGAAGGTCGTCACCCTCACCCCCCGGGGGCAGTGCCTTTTCTCTGGAACCAAAGGGGCACTGGGACGAGCCCCTCGTGACAGACCCGCCCCTGCTCGTGTCTCCCAGGCTGTGTCCAGGGCTCTGTTCCCACAAGAAGGTCGTCATGTCCGTTCATATACAGATGGGGGAAAAAGCCAGACCCTACTCTGCTCCACACGTTCCGAATCAAGGTCGGATCAACCCCAGCCTCTGGGGGTGGGGACCAAGGTGGTCCCGGCTGCCCCGCCTCAGAGGCCCCGCTGCCAAGTGAAGGATGGGAAGCGTAGGCGCCAGCAAGGATCCCGGTCCTGGCAGAGGCCGCCGAGGCCTGGGAACTGCTCTCCCGCCAGCCTAGGGCCCAGGCCTCCTGAACAAAGGCGGTCCAGGGTCCCTCCTCAGCAGCCGCTGGAAAAGTATTAACTGCTTCCAGTTGTTTCTCCTCAGGGGACAACTTAAGCACAGCAGGTAAAAATGCAAAGAAGCCTAGAGTGGAAGACAGTTCCAGTGCCCGGGCCTCGCCCCCACCCTCTGCCTGTGAGCCACAGCAGCTGCAGACGGTCTAACCGCCCACCGGAGGCTCCGAGTGGCCTTGATAATCTGAAGTCAGGCTGCTCTAGTCAAAGCCAGAGTTTCATCAGCTCAGAGCCTGAAATCCAACCCAGTCCACGTCTGGTCAAACGTACGGGTGCCCGTGTGCAGGGACTGTAAACACCAGGGAGGGTGGCAGCAGCCGCCGGGACCATTTCCTGCAGCCGCAGTGTGTGCACGGCGGAGGCGCTCCACGGAGGACCCTCCAGGGTGGGAGACGGAGGCTGAGGAACAAGGGACAGACTAGATCCCAGTGCAGCTTCACAGCCTCCAGACAGAGAGAGAAGACCCCTCAGGACAGCCCGGATGATGCAGAGCCCGGCTCCAGAGGCAAGAGGGCGCGTGTGCCCCACGAGGAACAAGCTGGAGCCCACGGGTGCAGGGCCCCGTGCTCCCGGTGCGCACTGCTCTCCACCACACCCTCCCCCACAGGCTCCCCCACCTCACCCTCCTGGCCCCGCCCAGCTTCCGACTCAGATGGCACGTCTCAGCGTGGGCTCCTCTTCCTCTTTTTTTAAGCCAGAGCCTAGCAAAGACGCTGTTTATTAGATGTGTTACAGCTTTGATCACCAGGGAAGCAAGTCATCACAAGAGTAGCAGAGAAGACTTTCAGGCCAGCCAGTTCTGCTTGTAAAAGTGATTCACACCCTCTGGAAGAGACCAGGACCCAGGCAGCTCACTCGGAGCATCGAATCAAAGGGCTCCTGGCCATGCCAGCTCTTGAGTAAGATGCCCTCGGTGAGGGTCCTAGGCATGGTCTCTTAGCCCAAGTCATACACACTGACTCTTTCCTCTTGGGATTATGGGTGCAAGTGAGACACTGTTTTTAACCAACAGCTACTGACGAACTCATATTTCAGTGATTGCTGGAGTTGCCAACATTTGGCTAGAAAGTGCTGCAAGGGGATTTTCTGAAATCAAGAAGGCTTCCCAGTTCGCACGGAAGTTATACCTTTACGGTCTGTGATAAATAACAGATGGCCTCACAATATGTACTTTTAAAGACAGCTCTTCAGTGGCGCCAGCCCCTTCCCTGGATCTTGGACGCAGCCAAACGACATTTCTCTCTCTCCAAATTCTCTCTCTTAACTCAGAACTCTACCAAACCTACCCCACCCTAGTGAGTGCCTTTAGGAAAAATCCAGTTGTCTCATTCTAGAATCCTCAGGGCATGAGACAGTGTGCATTTTTCGAGATGGAATCTCATCTTCCCCTGTCCTCCCTCAGCAGCCGTATCTTTGAAGTCTCCTAGAATTGAAGCTCTTTTTAAAGGACCAAATTTTTGCACAGGAGGCGGCTTCCTGCCAACTGTCTGCAGGCCTCTGTCTTGGCAACCTGGGAGGAAGAGCACACACAGGCCATATGGGGAGGAGAAGGCAGAGACCTGTGGTCTCAAAGTCAGCTGTTCGCAAACAAAACTCACTTTTCCACCGAAACCAGGCTGAACACCGCGTCCAGGCCCTGGCCCTGCGCAGAGGGCACTCCTCCCACAGCCAGATACTGGGCATTTGGTCCCACAGCAGGTCTGTGGTTTAACAGGAATGGAAGCCCTGCCATTGAGTAGTTTACAAGTGAACAGGAAGTAAAGCCATACACGCAGGGCTCCAGCACACAGCAGAGAGAGACAACTGCTGAAGAAACAAGGGGTTTACTTCCTAAGAGACCCACGAAACTCTGCAGAAGGAAGCCCGAGAGCTGTAAGCCCAGAAGACATGCGCACTTCAGCATGAAAAGTGACAAGGGCTGAGGGCTGATCCCTCTTGCTGATGATTACTCAGGTCACAACCCATTGGGAGGTCCCCAAACCAATTTCCTGGATGAAAGCATAAAATGTGATACAAACCATCTGAGGCCACTGCAGACAGCAAGGCTAAACGCTTCTTGAGACTTATTTCAGTTATGACCAACTTGAGATGCTGAAGATCCCACTCCCTGGGGAGCCCAGGGCAGGAAAACTCTCTAACTAGGACAAAGAGGAGATCGGCTCAGGGTCCTGTATGGGCCATCGAGACCACAAAGCTAGTCTTGACCAGACGTAGCCAGGACTGTGGCTGAGCTCCCCGACCTAGGTCTGGAACTAAGAATCAGGCACAGGGGCAGCGCCAACAGGTGCGTCGCTTCTGACGTGGAGGGGTCAGCAGTGCGCAGGCTTTTCTGACCACCTGGCACGTAAGAAGCGTCTTGCTTTGTGATCAAGTACATAGAATATATAAAAAACCTGAACGTGTTCAATTCTTTCTCACTTTTCAATCCCCTGAGGTGACTCTCAGTCTCCCCTGAGAGCGAAGAATTGCGGAGGAGGACAGTGGGGCAGACGGTGGCACTTCCCTGACCTGGAGCTGCTCAGAAGGCAGGCTCTGCACCCAGCCCTGACCTCGTAGGGCAGGCCCTCTAGGGCAGGGACCCAGGGACTAGGGCTCAGCCAGTCCTCCAGGTAACTCTGCAGCACGCTCAAGTTTGAGAAGCACGGTGTTGGAGGATGAAGCTCTGGGGGAAAACAGTGAAGCTGTTAAGAAACTCCAAATCATGAGCCAAAGAATGCGAGGAGTGGACAGCAAGCCCAGCAGGGCCAAGTGCACACAGGAAGTGACACAGGCAGGGGACCCCTGACTCTGACAGAAGGGGAGGGTCTCATCTCAGAACATGCCTCAGGACAAGACCCTCCAGATGGGGACAAAGATTGATAAACGCTGTATCAAGTTCGGCACAGCCTCAAAGCCTAGGGGAAGGCCAGCCAGTCTCAGCTGGCGAATCCCAACCAGCTCCCCCAAGCAAGACACTCGGGCTGAGCCAGGCCTTGGCTACACGGCGAGTCAGAGCACAAGTAAGGCCACGAGTAAAACGGGAGCAACCACATGCAGAGTTCCTGGGATAACATACTCCACCCAGAACTGGTGGACCAAAGCGATCCGTCATTGCCCTTCCTTCCATTAATAACGCCGTGGTTCCGTACAGGAGGCATCTACTTTGGCTGATGTCTCTCTGCCCCCAAGTAAACTGTTCTGGGACAGTGATTCTCAAGAGGGCAGAGAGGTGGGCCGAAGACAGGGTACTGGTCTAACAAGGTATAAACAAGACACCCACACACATCTGCATTTGCAGTCAGAAGCAAACTCAAAGGAGACAGGCCGGGGTGTCTGAGTGACAGTTAGGGCTGGGGTGACAGGCCCCCACGCTGCTCAGCCCTTGAGGCTGGAGGTCAGGTCCTCATTCCACACTGACCCCAGCCCGTGAATGCATTGTTTCTTCCATGGAAAGTGAAGGATCTTTAGTCTCTTTAAAGTGCAGGCACATTCCAAGTCGAAAGCCGCATTTCACATTTAAGATGGGAAACCTCCTATTTCCCAGAGAGCAAGGAAAGGGACGTGCCCAGGACCAGCCTCCCCAAACACAGATCATCCCAATGTGACAGCGAGCGGGGTGCTCCCGTCACCCAGGCTCTTTGTCTCCATAAACCCGCGCCGCAGAGTGAAGGGGGCGGGAGAAAGTCTGGTGGTGTCCAACCAAAGCTCCCGAGAGCCGCCAAGTGACTGCAGAGGAACACACGTCGCTCCATTTCCTGCAGGACGTGCGGGTCCCTCGTTTACCCATCATGACTTAAATCTCCTAAAAGACAGCTTTTTCCTGCAGCTGGTGTCTGCTAGCCACGAGGCCCTCAGAACTAAACACCGTAGTACAAATACACAGCTTCCAAAAAACTCGTGGATACGTTTGCAAACTGTGCGAAAATCAGTGGACTGAATCTGTAAATGGGTCTACATGCTGCAGGAAGTTTGGCACATTTTTAAGGCCACCTTTTCAAGTGTTTTTGGTTTCAACTTTCTTTACAAACTGAAACACCACCACAGAGAAGGGATCAAAACAGATTTAGTTTCTTTGCAATAACAGTATTTTTGTATTCTTTGTGGTAGAGGCTGAGAATAGTGTTTCTAAATTTCTCATCAAAACAAAAACACTAGCACGGAACTGTGTGTCCTGAACAGCTCAGCCTTCAGCCGAGCAGTGCAGGGCTCCCCCGTTATCTCCAGCGTTCATTTCTGAGGTGGTGAGCCAGAACCAACCACACAGAGGCCAGTTCTGGAATGCTGAACCAGGCAGCCTCTTCCACCCAATCTCACGGCGCACTGCTCAGCTCTAAATCTGATCTCCTACTTAGAGAAACCCGCCTCATAGAGCTCAGCTCCCACTTCTGTGCAGTACAGCTGGCCCTGGGCCAGCTCTCCACAGCCCGAGAGGCTGCCCTCTGGGCCTCTGCCCAGGGACGAAGACTCTGGAGCTCCACACGTGGGTCAGGAAACACTTCTCTCCTGCATCATGTCCCCCTTCTAGGGCCTGAGTCCCGTGGGGCCCGTGGCACTAACGCGGCTCTGCTGGTTCAGGCATGGCCGGAGCTTGGGGAGGTGCAAGCTGACGGCAGCCATCTGGGGAGGGTCAACGTCCCCCAACATGGCCCCTCCTGCTCCTGCCGGAAGGCCCCAAGCCAAAGAGATGCCCTCAAAGTGAGGTCCAGCCTGAGCTGGCTGCCGGCAGACCCCCAGCCCTCCCTCTTCAGAGGGAGAGGAGCCCCGTGGAGACGACGAGGGGAACATGGCACAGAAAGCTTTTCAAACCCCTGACTCCTCGAGGCCGGGGGTGCCGCAGTGTAGACAGACAGGGCACGAGTGCTGGAGGGGAATGGGGACGGGCAGGCTGAGACACCGCTACAAGGGTGACAAGCGCTACAAAAGCCGGGCCCAAGCCCCGAGCCGCTCAGCGGCAGCAGAGAAGAGGGCACCTCGGCCTGGGCCTCCCAGAGGTGGACTGCAGCAGGGTTCAGGTGCGAGCGGTTTCTGTGGGAGGTGCAGGGGACGAGGGTGGAAGTCGGGGAAGCAGAGGGCGTCAAGGAAAGGTGCACGTCAAAGCCCGCTCTCACGGTGGGCAGCCACGTGCAATGGACACGAACCCCAGCAAGCTCTGGGACACAGTGGAGGACCGTGGAGCGTGGCACCCTGCAGTCCATGGGGTGGCAAAGCGTCGGGACTTATTGACTGAGCAACAATCACAACCACGTTCAGCCCTGCAAGGAATTCGCTTTACACCGAAGCCTGAAAGATTCACTGCAGTTGGCCAGATTTTCCTTTTCTTTCTGGGGAGAAGTGCTCCTGGGAGAGGGCAGGGCATGTTTACAAGGCCAGAGTCAGCAGAGTCAAGGTGAATCAAGAGACCCGACAGAAGGTCAATACGGAGAGATGGGTCCTGCCGGATGACGGAGCCTGAAGCCCCCGAGGCTGCTGGGAAATGCGTTTCCCAGCAGGTGATGCAGCAGAGGGCTCAGCGTGTGCCTTCTTCACTTGCTACAGAAGCTGAACACGGTCCCCAATAGGGTGAGATGCCAGCCACCCTGAGGCCACCTCCCTTTCCACGAAAAGATTCATTACCAAGGGACTGGCGGTCTTGCTGTCTAGACAAAGTGAATTCCCCCAACCCTGTCTTAACACAAACTGCCACCGGGCAAAATCCAAGTCTGCAACAAGGCCGACCAGTCCTTAGGCCGTGGAGACCACAGGAAGTGGGAGCAAACAGGAGCTGGAGGCAGCTGTTAACCCAACCCACTTCACAGCACATTCGCTTAAAACAGCCCAGAGTTTACTGAGTACTCACTATGCCAGAAATTAATGTAAAAACCATTTATAGGTGAAGAAACTAAGGCTCAGAGAAAATAACTAGGCCCAAAGTCAGCGACTGGGGAAGTGGCCTGAACTCAGACTCTGCTCACTTTGCGGCCAGCTGACTCAACCATGACACCAAAGTGTCCTCCTTAGGCATTATCAGTGACTGAGTCTTTCTGAGTGGGAAGCTACTAGGAAGAAGGTGGCGGGGTGATAGAAAATGAAATGTGCACAAGAAACACCTTCCATAACCTCTTTCTGCCCAAACTGAATAGCTTCTGCTCCAAGCCTGGCTACCGGTCAGACATCCTTACCTATCCCGGCCAGAGGAGGCAGAGAAGGGCTGTGCGTCAGAGAGCCCTGGAATGCCGAGGGCCGTCCAGAACGCTCCTCCAGAAAAGGGAGCCTTCCCACACTGCTGATGGGAATGTAAGTCGGCACAGCCACTGTGGGAAACAGTCTGGGGGGGCCCTCAGAAAACTGGAAGAGGGAGTCGTTGTATGATCCGGGAATGCCACTCCAGGACATGCCTCCTACCGGAGATGGCACATGCACTCCTGTGCTCCCAGCAGCACACTGAACATCCTATTAAACCCTGTACATGACCGATTCACAACCACCAAGAAACAACCCATACGCCCATCGACAGGTGAACGGACAAGGAGGATGCAGTGCACACGCAACAGAACATTACCCGGCCATAAAAAGGGTAAAATAGTGCCATCTGCAGCAACGAAGATGGTTCTGCAGATGATCACACTGCGTCCAGAAAGACAAATCTCATCTTTTCTGCATATTTGTGGAATCTAAAATACGACACCAGTGAACTTACCTATGAAACAGAAACAGATCCCCAGACACAGAGAAGAGAGAGAGACTTGTGGTTGCCAAGGAGGAGGGGGTGGGGGAGGGACGGACTGAGAGCTTGAAGCTGACAGATGCAAAGCGCCGTACACAGGATGGACAGACAGCGAGGTCCTGCTGTGCGGCACAGAGAACGCCACTCAACACCCTGTGATAAACCACAACAGCAAAGAATGGAAAAAGAAGGTGCAGAAAAAGACATCTGTATAACTGAATCACTGCAGCGGAAATCAACACAACACTGTAAATCAACTTTATAATTTAAAGTTTATGAAATTATTCTTAAAATAATACAAATTTTTTAATTTAATAAATTACAAAAAAAGTGCCCCACTATTCCAACTTCAGTACCAACCAAACAGTGTGGAAATCACCTGTGTGGGTGGCCAGCTTTCCTGGAGGCAGGGTCCCATCCACAGCTGACCGGGCACCAGGGCTGTGCTAACATCTCTCAGACACGCAAGAGACATCACGGACACAACCTGCAACGACGCGAGGCCTCTCCTCAACTCCCAAACAAGCCGCCCCTTTGACGGGCGGCAGACACCGCCACAGATGGGCACCCGCCCCAGGCACCTTTGCAAGAGTAACTGACAAACACCTGGAGCAACATCTCTTGGCCTCTGGTTCTGCCCAGTTGTCCTTCTTCCTAAGAAAGAAACTGAGGAATGTGGTCACCGGAGCAGTCTGCCGATTTAGAGACGTCGGAGTACATTTCTCTTTCCTGGAAGTCAGAAAGTGGGAGGAAAGGTTTGGCTTTTAATGTCAGCTCTGCCACTAAGTAGTTTTGTCAGTGAGGTAAGGTGCAACTTTTTCAAGTCTCTTGTCTCATCTGGAAAACAAGGGCAATCCACCTAGATGATGGTTCTCAGAAGTGGGCCCTGACCCACCAGGCGCAGCAGCCTCACCCAGGATCTCCTGGGTCCCATGCCGCGCCCACTGAATGGGGGCTCTGGGGGTGGGCCCAGCAGAGTGCTTTAGCTGCCTTCCACGGGATCCTGATGCACACCGAGTCTAAGAGCCACAGGCCCAGCTGATTCTCCTTCTTTCTTCATTGTTTTATAAGACTTCTTTTCTTTACCCTTTTCCCACCTGCCAAGCTACGGACTTTATGGATCCAAAAAACATTCACAGAGCATCTACTGTGTGCTAGGGGCCGCCTGGGGAACAAGACCAAGTGCACTCTGGGGCGGGCGGG
>SJYC01016973.1:31-25598 GCA_006408675.1 Madoqua kirkii
GTGCTGGATCAGCAGCACAACCCTATTTTCCAGTAACTTTGCTCTTTAACCACAATCTTCCTCCGAAACTTACTACACTTTAAAAAATAAAGTGTTGTGCATACAAGCAGTGATGCAAGGTGGCAGCAAATAAAATGTTACTGTATGGCTGCTGATGAAAGAACTGGATTCTGTAATGTCCAACTACAAAATAAGCACGGGAAATCCACTGGAAAATTTCTTGAAGGATAGAAAAGAGTAACAGAGATAACATTTCTTCCCTCCTAAAACTATTTTAGTGACTCACAGTGTTTACAAGTCTTTATTTTATTTTAGGCACAAATAAACACCAAGTGACATTTTTAGCAGTCCATTTTGCTTCAGGAGGTATACGCAGGAAATGCAAAAGCAAAAACAAAAGCTAAAATGCTCTACCCTAAGGGGAAAGATGAAACCCAACTACCATAACATTAAAAACAACTAAAATAAGCTTCTTCCCTTATGCCTAGTCAAAGTCGCTCAGTCGTGTAGGACTCTTTGTGACCCCATGGACTCTACGGTCCCTTGAATTCTCGAGGCCAGGATGTTGGAGTAGATAGCTGTTCCCTTCTCCAGGGGACCTTCCCAACCAAGGGATCGTACTCAGGTTTCCCACATTGCAGGATGATTCTTTACCAGCTGAGCCACAAGGAAAGCCCCCACCTTAAGCCTAAGGGTCCTGCTAAAAGCACGTGCCAGGAGCTCTTTTTCCTTCCCGCTTGGTCCAAGGGACCAGGGAGGTGGAATGAAACCTGGTCAGAAGGCAGACAAACAGCCCAGATGCTGCAGAGCTCGTCTTCAACACTGGTTGCACCAAGCCCATAGACACGCTCCAGGAGGGCTCCTCAATCAAAATTACATCACAGGATTTGACCCCAGAGCAGAAGCTGAATTCAGAGATCTTACGCAGGGTGTGCCACGGGTCAACAAGCTCTCCTCTCCATTAGTTAAAACCTGTACCTAATAATTAACACCACAGCTGCTTCTACTCAGAAGTAGGAACAAAGCAACTCTTTCCAGGCAGGTATTTATTTAGGCAACACTAAACACGTAAGTAATAAGACAGTTTAAAAGAGAACATACTCAAAAGCTTGGAATACAGTATTTTCTGTGACTGAGCCAAGATCATCTGGTTCTTAAATCTCCTAGCAGCAAAGGTAAAAAGGCAAAAAAGCTGGGTTAACTTTGGACCATCCAGAGAAAAATCAACCAACTCAACAGATGAGGGTCTCTTTTCCTGGTACAATATTCTAGAAAGAATTTTAAAGGGGATGTAAAGGAACATCATGAATTGAGTCTTCAATCTTGGATTTACAAGATCTACAATGCTCTTCATACTACCACTTAATATCTGCTATCTATTAAAAAATCAATAACCCAATAACTTTCTATTGGTGAAGACACTTCTGAGGAATGTAAGCTACTGACACAGCCTGGTGTGTTGCTTCCAGGAGCTCTGGCTTAATATAGAAATAACCTTAAAAATCTTGATGGAAATGGGCTCTTTCCTCACCTATTTCTGGCAGAAATGAGATGGCAGTCCGAGGCCTACCCTCAGCATGGTCCCGGGCTGGATGACTAAGGCCTGCTCCAGGACTCTCAGCACTCCCAGGGCGAGCTGGGACTCTGGGTGAAAAGAAACCCAATCAGAAGGTGCACCTGCAGGCCGGCCCCCACGGAGGCTGGGGGAGGAGAACCCACCACCCACTTCCTCCTCCGAGAAGCTCTCTTCAAAGCGCCCCACATTCAGGCAGGCGGCCAAGACGACACAGTGGGCTGGACGTTTGGCTTTACCATTGTCCCTCGTTTTTGGCAGGTGAAGTGGACAGGTCTGGAAGGGCAGGAGCAGGGCAAAGAGGGCAGCAGGCATAAGACGGGTCCAGACGTCAGGGGCCCTTCAGATGGGGGAACGGCACTGACAGAGAAGAGTGGACACGAACGCAGCCCAAGTGTGGGGAATGGGAACCCCACTGAGGCTCAAGGGGAAGTCGGGCCCAAGCCTCACCCTTGGACAAGAAGGGGGCACGCAGGCAGCGGTATGAAGGACAGATGGATCGTGGCGCCCTGGAAGCTGAGGTGGACTCCAGGGAGGACATGCACAAGCTCAGCCCGTGCGAAGTGTCCATCCCTTCCACCATGACCACAGCAATATCCTGAGCAGGATGTCTCTTATTGGGGGTCCTGCCAGAAATACTTGTTAGACCGCAGAAATGACTGCAGGACCACTTTTGGATTTGCCGGGTGAGGCAAGAAGGGGATCGGAGACAAAGCTCACTGGGCTGAGCCCAGACGTGCCCTCAGGAGGCGAACTGCTTCTGGGGCTGTGACTGCCCATTCTTCCGGCCACCTGAGGAGCAGAACAGCAGGAGGAGCCCTCAGGCTGAAGTCTGATGGCACCACGCAGGGCCGCGGCTGCGGTCAAGCCTGCCTCCACCACTAAGTAGCTCTGAACTCCTGGACGTTAGTTTAACATCCTTGCTAGCAAAAGGGAGACAAGCAGTAGCACCCCCTGCAAAGGGCTACTGCTATAAAGGAAAGAATATGTATTCACGTATGAGAATTAAACTCTCTTACACAAGTAAGCACATCCCTAGAGGTCCTGCAACTTCTGGCCTCTTTGCCTTGGGCAAAACAATGGCTTTAGCGTCTATTTTGCCTCAGGAGGTATTACACACAGGAAATGCAAAAGCAAAAACAAACGGTAGAATGCTGTACCCTAAGAGGGAAGGCCTTCTAGAGCTTCTCTGACTTTATATTTAAAAAAAAGGGGAGAGGGGCTCCCCTGGTGACTCAGCAGTTAAGAATCTGCCTGCCAACGCAGGGGACACCAGTTTGATCCCTGAGCCAGGAAGATCCCACGTGCCGCATGGCAACTGACCCCCCTGCACCGCAACTACTGAGCCTGTGCTCCGGAGCCCGGGAGCCGCGCCTACCGACTACGGGGCCCTCGAGCCCATGCTCCTCAGCGAGAAAAGCCGCCGCTCCACAGTGGGGGCAGCTGTGCTCACCGCAACTAGAGCAAGCCTGCATGGCGGTGAAGACTCGGCACAGCCAGAAACAAGCCCTAAACAAAGGCAAGCAGGCGGGGGAAACACTACACAGACACATCTATTTACTTGACACATATGCAAATGTTTTCTGAGCCATCTGAGTGTCACACATCAGCGGGTCCCTTAAAGACTTCAGTGAGTAGTTCTTGAGAACAGGGATATATTCACATCACTGCAGTGCAGGGACCAACTTCATACAATTCATCACAGATACAACGCTGTTATCTAAGTCACCATTCCCAGTTCTATCAAGTGACCCAATGTCTTAAGGACAACTTCTGAGAAGGAAAAGACCCACTGCAGATTCCCAGGATTCACCTGGATTTTTATAATGCTAAGTATGAACCAATAAAAAGAAGTGTAAACACCTATGCTCTGTAGTATAATAGCTTTCTACTGCTATGTAACCAAAAGCATGCACAGATATTAGTGTGTAGTGTCTGCTGGTCAGGGTCCAGGCACCGCTCAGATGGGCCCTCTGCCAAGGCTGCAGTCGAGGGGCGGGCAGGGCTGATGTCTCGCCTGGAGGCCTGACCAGGGAAGGGTCTGTGTCCGGTCTCCCTCAGGCAGCAGGCAGAAGTCGTTTCCCATGGACTAAGGGCCGCAGCTCCGGCTGAGCGCAGGCTGGAGGCCACCCTCAGCTCCTTGACACACATGGCCTGTGACTTCTCCAAAGCTCGCAAAGGGAAGATGTCTCTAGTCTGTCTTAGAAAGACAGTCTCCTGTAACAGAGGGACACCCCACACTTCTGCTACATTCTCTCGGTTAGAAGTGAGTTGCAGGGCCATTCACACTTAAGGATTAGACAAAACGTGTGAGCACCAGGAGACAATCATGAGGGCCACTTGAGGGTCTGCCACATGCTTATAGCCCCTATACAATTATAAAATCAAATTAAATTTATAATTAAAAACATTTATGTTAACAACACTGGTTTAACACCTGGGCAGTGGTTTCTTAGCAATGGTTTCTTAACGCGTCACCAGCTACAACATGAACACGGTATAGAAAGGTGGGGTGGTGTTCTGGGTTCAAGACGCTTAACCAGGTCAAGACGCCGCCGCCTGCTTACCACTGTTCTCCACTGAAATCAAGCTGACATCATTTTAGGGCTTCCCCGGGGGCTCAGTGGTAAAGAATCCGCCTGCCAAGGCAGGAGACACAGGTTGATCCCAGGAGACGCAGCGCCAGCCTGTGTGCTGTGACTGCTGAGGCCCATGAGCCCTAGAGCCCGTGCTCTGTACCAGGAGGCGCCATGGCAACGAGAAGCCAGCACGCCACGAGAGGGGCGCCCCTGCTCCCTGCAGCTAGGGAGAAGGCCACACAGCAACGGAGACCCAGCACACCAAAAAGAACAGACAGACAGAGAGCTCTGACAAAGACGACATCATTTCGGCTTTTCAGGTCTGCACGTCAAGTCGACCTGTTCTCTAATCAGCCCACCACAGCTGAAGCACAAAGAGCAAATGAGGGGCCCCAGTAAGCTCAGATGAATTCACTTCCGTGCACTTGACAAACAGAGAGGGGGAGGGAGGAGGGAAAAGGAGAGGGTTAGTGTTTTAGGCAACCACTCTCCATTTCTGTCACGAGCGGAAGACCCCGGGGGCAAGCAAGACATGAGAGGCCGAAGGACGGTCTCCGAAGCGCCTTCACGCCTTCCGTGGTGTCAACGCCTCACCTCCCCAACGGGAATCTGGTCTTTAAGGATGACGATGTTCTTCTTACCACATGGTGCCCAAACGCAAAACGAACCTCTCCATTTGCTCTAAAGCAGGGGTCAGCAAGCTTTTTCTTTAAAGGGCAAGAGAGGTAAGTAGTTCCCATTTTGTGGGGCACACAGTCTGTCACACTGCTAGACTCTGCCACCTTCACGGGAAAGCAGCACAGATGCCGTGGAAAAGAACAGGCGTGGCTGTGCCCACGAAGCCGCTCACACAAACAGGGAGCCACGAGGGCTGGACCCCAGGGTGCTGGTCTGCACACCTCTGGTCTAAAGAGACAGCATTCTGTATCCATGCTGAAAGTTCAGCTCACTTCGCTGGCCTCCCACAGGGATTCTCAGGGGTAACTTGGCTATGCACAACTGCTGTTCTTTCGTTCAGATGCAGCTCCTCTGTCTAAGATGCAAGCCGACCACATAACAGCACCCGCGCCCGGAACCACCACAGTGGCCCTGAAAGCAAAGCCCAGCCACCACCCAGACTGTCCACACAACAGCTCGGCCGGCTCCTGCGGAAAAGCAGCGGTCGCTTCCTGACCTCTGCAGACATCCCGAACACGTGACCGAGTCAGCGCTCCTCTGCACTGCAGGGTAAGCTGACCCCTCTCCTCCTCTAGGCAGCAAGAGGGGCCTCTGCTTCCAGGACTCTGCTCAGCGCTGGACACATTCCAAGTTCTCAGTAACATTCGCTGAATGAAGTAAAACGTCAGAGCCCACAATACGCCTCCTCAGCCCCAGATACTTCTCATTCACAGCACCTGAACTAATGACACAGTTGTACTAGAATCATTTAGTCGAATTATGAATGGGGTATGAATGGGGGTGAAAAGGAAGATATAAAAATATTTCGACTGCTGAGGTTCAGAATTGTACCAAGATAATAAAGTTACCAATAGTATCAGTTATGTTAAAACAAACTGCTAGCCTCTCGCTTAAAAATACTGGAAAATTTGAGAACAATCAATTAATAACCATTATTTTGAGTGGCCAACTGAATGTCTTGCAGAGGGAATTTTATTCACCTCCTCCCAACCCCCAACCGCCAAAAGACTGTTCTCAACTATGTTCCCTTTAGAATTCATGTTTTGAAACGTTGTAAATGAAGTGATACTCAGATTTTTTCTTTTCACAATTTTTTGGCTGTGTTGTGTGGCATACAGCATCTGCATTTCCCAACCAGAGATGGAGCCCGGACCTCCTGCAGTGGAAGCATGGTGTCTTAACCACTGGACTGCCAGTCTAAGATGCAAGCCGACCACATAACAGCACCCGCGCCCGGAACCACCACAGTGGCCCTGAAAGCAAAGCCCAGCCACCACCCAGACTGTCCACACAACAGCTCGGCCGGCTCCTGCGGAAAAGCAGCGGTCGCTTCCTGACCTCTGCAGACATCCCGAACACGTGACCGAGTCAGCGCTCCTCTGCACTGCAGGGTAAGCTGACCCCTCTCCTCCTCTAGGCAGCAAGAGGGGCCTCTGCTTCCAGGACTCTGCTCAGCGCTGGACACATTCCAAGTTCTCAGTAACATTCGCTGAATGAAGTAAAACGTCAGAGCCCACAATACGCCTCCTCAGCCCCAGATACTTCTCATTCACAGCACCTGAACTAATGACACAGTTGTACTAGAATCATTTAGTCGAATTATGAATGGGGTATGAATGGGGGTGAAAAGGAAGATATAAAAATATTTCGACTGCTGAGGTTCAGAATTGTACCAAGATAATAAAGTTACCAATAGTATCAGTTATGTTAAAACAAACTGCTAGCCTCTCGCTTAAAAATACTGGAAAATTTGAGAACAATCAATTAATAACCATTATTTTGAGTGGCCAACTGAATGTCTTGCAGAGGGAATTTTATTCACCTCCTCCCAACCCCCAACCGCCAAAAGACTGTTCTCAACTATGTTCCCTTTAGAATTCATGTTTTGAAACGTTGTAAATGAAGTGATACTCAGATTTTTTCTTTTCACAATTTTTTGGCTGTGTTGTGTGGCATACAGCATCTGCATTTCCCAACCAGAGATGGAGCCCGGACCTCCTGCAGTGGAAGCATGGTGTCTTAACCACTGGACTGCCAGGGAAGTTCTGGCTTCTTCTTAACTGGGAGGAGAGACGACACAGAGGGACTTTAATTGGCTGCTGCTGCTGCTAAGTCATTTCAGTCGTGTCCAACTCTGTGCGACCCCATAGACGGCAGCCCACCAGGCTCCCCTGTCCCTGGGATTCTCCAGGCAAGAACACTGGAGTGGGTTGCCATTTCCTTTTCAAATGCATGAAAATGAAAAGTGATAGTGAAGTCACTCAGTCGTATCCGACTCTTCGCGACCCCATGGACTGCAGCCCACCAGGCTCCTCCGTCCATGGGACTCTCCAGGCAAGAGTACTGGAGTGGGGTGCCATTGCCTTCTCCTTTAATTGGCTATACTCCAGTATAAAACAAAAAGTTATAAAAAAAAAAGACTCATTTTAGCCATTTGTACAACCACCTTCCTATTTAGAACTCAGAGCTTGCCCAGCCCCCAGGGTGGTGCCGAGGATAGTCAGCTTAAATGCAGATGGTAAGCACTTAATGCCAAGTAAGAGACCTGCCTCCTCTCCCTCCCTGCCATTCAGCCCAGGACTGCTCCAGCCCAAGCCTTAAAAGTAGGTGGTGTTGTTTTTTAATATTTATTTGGCGGTGCCAGGTTTTAGTTGTGGCATGTGGGATCTACGGGTTTCCCTAGTAGCTTAGCTAGTAAAGAATCTGCCTGCAAGCAGGGGACCCCGGTTCGATTCCAGTTCCCTGAGCAGGTACTGAAGCGGGGGCCCCTGTACCGAGAGTGCAGAGTCTCAGCCACTGGCCCGCAGCGCCCTTCCAGCTGCCTGTACCAGTGTCAGCCACCCACATGTGCACACTCGACACAGCAGTTCCCCAAGAAAGCACGCGAGGCCCTCATGGAAGGAGGCTTCCTGGGACCTCTGAATGGAAAGTACTCTCACTAGGAGCCCAACTGCCCATGAAAAGAAGTAAAAATGACTCACAGCCAGGTCTCTTCTCCCCTCTGAAGGTCAAGACGTGTGCGGTACCATCCTGGGGCAGAGCTACCTAGAGGAGACGGTGCTGGCGACGCCGTGCCAGGCAAAAGGCAGGCCCTTCAAGACGGACTTGGAACACTGTCTCTCCAAGTCAGTCCCTTTAAAAGCTCCCAAATCCCATAAGTCAAGAACTTTGGGGAGAACTGAGTCAATTAGTCTGAGTTTGCAAACACCTGTAATCAGTGGTTTTGACTCCTATGGTAATAAAAATAAGAGAAAGCCTTGTAAGAACCACAGTTCACTGTTCACATATAAACCAAGTAAACAACAGTGAGTTTCCTCCTGTGCTCATCTCAGTAACGGCGACCACTCGTGAACAGGAGACCAAAACCTGGCCGTCCTCCAACTGCTTCCACTCTGTTATCCGCAGACCCGCCACCGCCAAGGCCTGCGTATTTCACTTTCCGAGTAGCCAGAGGCTCTGTCCCACTGCCACCGCCCTTGTCCAGCAGCCACTGCCTGCAGGGACAACTGACTCAGCCTCCGAGTCCACTCCTGCCCGTTCCAGTACTTTGTTGCACCAAAGTCAGGGTCACCTTCAAGCATGAATCCAATCTCTCGCTATCTCTTTCATAGACAGGCACACACACCACTTGGCACAATGAATGCCTTTTCAGCTTGTCAGTGCTCTTCGACTCAAGGCTGTGGCTGAAGAGGGACATGTGAGTGGCCCCTCGCCACCCCCAGACTGTGGCCTCGGGGCCTTTTCATGGTGCTTCCTCATCCACAGGGTCATGTCCCCACCCACCTCCACCCACAGGCCCTGCTTGTTCAGCTGGCTAACTCTGACTTAACCCTCCAGACCTCAGCTCTGCTCCTTCATAGCATCTGTCAGCCTGCCATTTGAATTGTCAAATCAGAATTCAGGTTGGGAAACATTTGTGCGTCACAGCATCTCACATAGCAGGTGCTCAAACATCTGATAGAAAGTGAAATTAATCAACAAACTATCCACTCAATGCTTGGATTCCTTTGACTGCACTGGGACTCCTGAGATTTAAAACTCAAGCCAATTTCAGTCTCAGCCCGGGGTGGGGGTGAGGGGATTCACTCCACCTCCTGATTTGCAAGAGACAATTTAAATCATTCAAATCACACCAATCAATGCCCACAGCACAGCAGCCATCAGCAGTAGCCCAGGAACGACAAGGGGATCCCACACACTTTGCACACATGGGCACCAAAGGGATGTAGACACCAATCCCAGTTAGGCCACTGGGTAAAACCTGCAGTAAGTTTACCTTCTGGGTCTGTTTCCTTCCTGTAAAGGGGGCTGGCACCACCTTCAGCCCTGACTCTTCTGGTAGCAAGGGACAGAAATACATGAAACACGTTAAAATAAAAAGAAAGGTTTAAGGCAAACACAAGCTTCCCGGGTGGTGCTAGTGGTAAAGAACCCACCTGCCAATGCAGCTGAGATGTGAGAGACAAGGCTTCCATCCCTGGGTCAGGAAGATCCCCTGGAGGAGGGCGCAGCAACCGCCCCCCGCCCCCCGCCCCCGTATTCTTGCCTGGAGAATCCCCATGAACAGGAGCCTGACAAGCTAAGTCCATAGGGTCGCACAGAGTCAGAAGCGAGTGAAGCAACACAGCATGCAAGGTAAACAAGAGTAAGGAGCCTCCTGGGAATCCAGGGCAAGCTCACCCAGCTGTCAGGAAGGATGAGAACCAAGAAGGCGGCCCTAAGGACCAGCGTCCTCCACCTCTGCCTCTGCCCTGGTTCCACATCCCATCGAGGCTCATTCCCTTAGGGAGCTCGCCCGGTGGCTTTAGATGCCATCTCTATGTCAAAACTCCAAGTTCATACCTCTAATCCAGCCCTCTCTCCTTTTGAGACTTGCATACTTAACTCTCCGCTCAGTATCTCCATTTGGAGATCTAAAAGGTACTTCTGCTTGAACCCAGCTCCATTTTCAAAGTTAGGGGTTCAGGTCAGAAACTGTGAAGCCCCTCTTGGCTCCCCCTTTTCTCTTACAACTCTTATCCAAGCAGTCAGGAAGCCCTGTTAGTCCCAGTCTTTGAACTCCCTCAGACCCACCCGCCCTCCATGGTCGCGCGGCAGCTTCGGACCCGCTCCAGCTTCCAGCAGGGCTTCTCCACTCCCCCACGTGCACAACGGACTGACCCTGTGTGCACGTGCTCAGGTCGCGTCCAACTCTTCTGCGACCCCATGGGCTGGAGCCCGCCAGGCTCCTCTGTCCATGGGCTGCCATTTCCTTCTCCAGGGGATCTTGCCAGCCCAGTGACTGAACCCACATCTGTGTGTCCTGCATTGCAGGTGGATTCTTTACCTGCTGAGCCATCGGAAAGCCTAGGAAAACTGAAGACAGATGGTTTCACTGTCAGCTCAGAACTCTGCAACACCTGCCGTTGCCCTCAGGATGACAGTCAAAGTCCTCACAATGGTCCTCAAAGCCCGAGAGGATCTTCCCCCTCCGGCCAGTCATCCCAGCCTCTCACGCCTCCGTGAACACACCTACCTACCATTCCGCCTCCTGGAATGTCTGTGCCCCAGGTACGCGCTGAGCCAACCCCCTTTCTCCAAGTCCTGACGCAAACCTCACCGTCCCAACAAGGCCACCCTGTCTGCCCGCTTTAACTCTGCAACCTGACCCTTCGGAGCTGGAACTCCTGGTCCCCCTTCCTCTGCTTCCCACAGCATTCCTCACACACTCCGTAGTTCACTAGTGTGTGCACGCTTCCTCTGAGCCACTACTCATAAAACGGGAGCACATTATGGCTGCCTACCCCCAATTCTTGAGGACTCTTTAGTTCAAATGCCCACCAGTGATTAGACTGTCGCTGAGTCCTGGTTCAAATTCCTGAGCCAGAACCAACTGGCCCAGCTCATCCTTCCAAGGCAGGTCACAAGACACAGGTCAACGGTCAGCTGCTTGCGGAAGAGCCGTTAAGGCAGAAGGTCCTCTGGGCAAAGCTGAAACAGAGCAGAGCCATCTGGAGCTGTCTGGTGGGGAGCACAAGGTCCCACAGACCACAAGCTCAGCGCTGTGTGACAGCAGAGCGCCAGCGTGAATGCTAGAGGACGCCGAGAAGAGGCCTAGGCTAGCGAAGGCGTCAGACCTGAGGAGACGTCTGGCTCCCAGTACTCACCTCAGCGAGCGCTGTTGTGGATTAAATGGTCCCTTCAGGGTCTGGTCCACCGGGAAGAGCTTCATCATACTCTCAGGTAACTTAGGCATCCTAGCCATAAACAGATTTTGTTGAAATGGATAATTCATAAAAACACTAAATATTAAAAGGAATGGATTAAACTCTGCAGGCAAGCAGCCTTTCTTTTTTTAAAACCTCTCACTGTTTCCCCTTTCACTGCTGAGGATTTTATAATCATCAAAAGACAGAACAATCTGAGCGAGCCGGGAGGTTCTGGTTCGCGGTCTCAGGTGCGGCCAGGGCTGCGCCACCTGGGGCTTGATCGGGGCTGTCTCTGAGCTCATCCCGGTGCTGTGAGCAGGAGGGGGCCTCAGCTTCTCGTCCAGGAGCCTCTCCTCAGGACAGGGCAGCTCATCTCTCCCAGAGCAGCAGATCCGAGAGCGAGAACACACTGGCCTTCAGAAGTGACAACCATCCATCGCTTGTGCCATCGTCTCCCGGCGCGTGACCAACCCTGATGCAAGATGGGGTGGGCTGCAGCTGGGCTCGTGAGTGCTGGGAGACAGGGTCCCTGCGGCTGCCTTGGAGGCTGCTGACCACATGTGACTCGTGCAGACCGAGGCCTGTTTTCAAAGGGCCCAGAGCTGAGATGGATTTTTACATTATTGTTGTTGTTCGATTACTAAGTCGTGTCCAACTCTTTGTGACCCTGTGGACTGCAGTACGCCAGGCTTCCCTATCCTTCACTATCTCCCAGAGTTTTGTGCTTTAAAGAAAAAAAAAACCACTATAAAGGACTGTTAAAAAAAAAAAAAGAATATGTGACAGAGACCATACACAGCCTTCAAAGCCCATATTATTTATTATACAGCTCTTTATAGAAAACATTTGATGACTCCCCTAATATAGACTGCTTATTATACATGATTGAAGGGGTGTTCAAGGGTATTTTGACTACAGGCAATGTTTCCCTTATGACCTGACTTCAGAAGCTAGCCCCCAGGTAAGCAACTTCACTGAAATACAAACTCAGCAAACTGCAGCTCTGAATATGGTGATGCCAACCACTGGGCAATGAACAGGTCATCATAACCCGAACAGAGAGAAAACAGCGTGCTGTGCCCCTATGTAGGAAGAGAGAAATAGCAACTCAGTGAATGAATGAGTAGGAAACATTACAAGCACACATCTTGGAATCAGAGAGTGACCATACAGTGTGAAAATCTTCACTCAGTGGCTTACAACGTAAGATAAAGGGGGATTTCACACAGTCACTCTCCAGCTAACTCCATCCTCTGTTAGCGCCTCCTTGTGCTCTATGAGGTAGGGGACATTAGCTGTCTTCATTTTTACAGATGAGCAAACTGAGGCTGACAGAAATGACATAATTTCCCCCAGGTTTCATGGGAAGTAGCAGGATGGTTTCTCCTACAGCAAAGCACGTGAAAGTAAGAGCAGCTCTGCATGGGGAACTGACAGGCGGGCCCCCGCTGCCCCAGGCCCCCCTCCAGGGAGGCGCTCCCTCTCGCTCCCCTGGAGGAACCCCAGCCTGGGGACTTCACAGGAGAGCGAAGCTCCTGGGCTCCCTATAGGCAAGGTTACGAGACCTGCAGTGCTCGCTTTAACCTAATTACTCATTGAGCTGCTCCCTTTATCCAAAGAGAGCTTTAAAAAAGTATCTTCCCCGTGGTCTTTGCTTTCCAACCAAGTATGCTCTGAGACTGTGGAACCAGCACCCAGACCGACTCCAGCTGTCTCCCCAGTGAGCTAAGTGCAGGGCAGCTGCTGGAGCCCTGGGGCCCACAGAGTCCGGGCACTGGAGTGATGGCAGGGCCGAGAGCAGGCTGCTGCTATTGTAGCAGACAGAGGGCTGTCATACCCAGGACCCAGGACGCCCCGGCAGCCACTGGGCCGGGAGCTGAGTCCTAGGCCAAGGGCTTCCTCCCTGAACACAAGCAGCCCTCACTCTGCCTGAGAGGTCTCTGAGATGCCTCAGCTTGTCCACTCAGGTCTCAGGTCAGGAACCTCAGGGGAAATGACTTGCTGGAGGTTACCCAACCAGCAGCAGAGCCAAAGTTCCCTGATGCTAAGGCTAATTTTTCTACTTTCTGGAAAGCGTGAAGTCCAGCTGGGTGAGGAGACAAATGTTGACCACAACGGTTCTGGAGGGAGGCAGACTTTGGCAGAGGCAGTTGACCTTGGACCAGAAGCAGGGTGTCTGTGTCAGGAACAGAGGGGAGAGGCGGGGATAATGGTACACATGGGAGGCCAGAAGGCCTGGAGGCACAGGGGCTGTGAAGCGGGTCCTGAGGGCCGGGGCAACTATGTGGACAAGCGCTGTAAGGAGCAGCAGAGCCAGCTGAGAAATGGCATGCACAGTCTGTCAAAGCGCACCGAGGGTCCAGCTGACAGTGGACACATATGTTTTGTGTCAATCAAGGTCCTAATTACATATGCCACTGTGACCTCAATGGGATTCTAATAAACACAGCTGGCCAATCCCCACAGTAAACATGCAAACCATAACAATATAACTGCCTCCTCCAGTCCATCTTAATTATGAGTTAATCATCATCTTCAACAATGTTATTCCCTTACCCGACAAAGAGAGGAAGCAGCACTCCAGTCTGCGTGCGCACCCATACTCTCAGGACAGGGGGGCAGAGAGAAGATCGGAGAAAGCAAGGTTTGGGCCCCAACTCTGCGCCCGACCAGCTGTGTGACGCTGAGCAAGCCACCATGCACTCACTGATGCTGCTTCCCCGTCTGTGAAATGGGGGTGAAATGCTGTGCCCATCACACAAAGCTCTTGGGAGGCTCAAATGCAATGCTCTTGGCTCCCAGACCTGTTTGCAAAGACAGCCACAGTAATCCCCTTTGACTTCAGGGGCCTTCCACCCAGAGGCGTGTCTCTCTCACCTTGAATCTGGGCTGTCCTGGGACATGCTTTTACCAACAAGATGAAGTGGAGGCAACACCGGGCCAATTCTGACCCTGGGCCTCAGGAGGCCGTGTGCACCCTGCTCTCCAGGAAGCCTCCAGCGGCCAGGTGAGTGACCTTGGGCCCCGGCTGGGGCAGAGGGGAGCCTCCCGGCAGCTGACCACAGACACAAGGGGGACCCCAGCTGAGACCAAGACTCCAGCCAAAATCACCCCTTTCAGAAGCATGAACTAAATTAAGGCATCACTGGGTCACTAAACACTGGGGTCATTTGTCAGCACTGACTGAGTGCTAGAGTGGTACTCAAAACACACAGCTGCTATAGCATCTCTCTCTGCCAGGAATTCCCAGTCCTCAATTCTTCCTTCTCTACTGCATTATCCTCAAAGATGGTGGAGTAGAAGGAGGTGCACTCATCTCCTGTGAGAACTCCAAAATTACAACTTGCTGCTGAACAACCATCAAGAAGAGAATGTTAGATCCCACCAAATAAAGATACTCCACGTCCGAGGGCAAAGGAGAAGCGCCAGCAAGACAGCAGGAGGGCTGAAATCATGTTTAGAATCAAACCCCATACCCACCAGAGATGCTTGGAGGGCTCAAACAAAACCTTGTGCCCACCAGAACCCAGAGACCCCACAGAGACTGAGGCAGACCTGTGTTTGAGTCTCCTGTGGAGACTCAGCAGTGGCCTGCCACTGGGGCGTGGGCTCTGGGTGCAGCTGCCTGGGTTACACAGGCTGTGGCTTACGTCCTCTTGGAGGAGGCCACCATTAACCCCACCATGGAGCCACTGAGATAACGACCCACAGACTGCAGAACAATGACACCAAAGACATTCTCACACTGTTAAGAAATTTCTAGGACCCACAACAGATTTCCCAACCTGGGGATCTGGCAAAGAGACTGAAACTCCCACAGAATCTGACTTTGGAGGCCAGTGGGATTTGATTACAGAACTTACAGAACTTACCCAGGACTGGGAAACAGACTCTGGGAGGGCACAGACAGAACCTTGTGCACCAGGACCCAGGAGAAAGGAGCAGTGACCCCACAGAAGACTGACCCAGACGTGTCTGTGAATGTCCAGGAGTCTCTGGGGGAGGCGTGGGTCGACGGCGGCCCACTGCAGGGTCGGGGGCACTGAGTGTGGCAGTGCGTGCCCGGGACCTTTGGAAGGAGGCTGCCATCATCTTCATTAGCTCCACCACACTTTGGCCTCAGGTCAAACAATAGGGAGGGAACACAGCCCTGCCCATCAACAGAAAACTGGACTAAAGATTTACTGAGCTTGGCCCCACCCATCAGAACAAGACCCAGTCTCCCCCACAGTCAGTCTCTCCCATCAGAAAGCTTCTGTAAGCCTCTTATCCTTCTCCAACAGAGGGCAGACAGAATGAAAACCACAATCACAGAAAACTATGCAAGCTTATCACACGGACCACAGCCTTGTCTAACTCAGTGAAACAATGAGCCATGCCATGTAGGGCCACCCGAGATGGATGGGTCATGGTGGAGAGGTCTGACAAAATGTGGTCCACTGGAGAAGGGAACAGCAAAACCACTTCAGTATTCTTGCCTTGAGAACCCCACGAACAGTATGAAAAGGCAAAAAGATAAGACACTGAAAGATGAACTCTCCATGCCGGTAGGTGCCCAATATGCTACTGGACGAAAGTGGAGAAGTAATTCCAGAAAGAATAAAGAGACAGAGCTAAAGCAAAAACAACGCCCAGTTGGGGATGTGACTGGGGACAGAAGTGAAGTTTGATGCTGTGAAGAGCAATACTGCGCAGGAACCAAGGCCATGAATCAAGGCAAACTAGAAGCAGTCAAACAGGAGATGGCAAGAGTGAACACTGACATTTTAGAAATCAGTGAACTAAAATGGACTGGAATGGGTTAATTTAATTCAGATGACCATTATATCTACTACTGTGGGCAAGAATCCCTTAGAAGAAATGGAGTAGCCATATTGTCAACAAGAGTCCAAAATGCAACCTCGACTTGGGTTCAACCTCAAAAATGACAGAATGAGCTCTGTTCATTTGGAAGGCAAACCATTTAGTATCACAGTAATCCAAGTCTATGCCCCGACCAGAAATGCTGAAGAAGCTGAAACTGAATGTCTCTATAAGAGCTACAAGACCTTCTAGAACTAACACCCTCAAAAAATGTCCTTTTCATCATAGGGGACCAGAATGCAAAAGGAGGAAATTAAGAGATACTTGGATTAACAAGAAAATTTGGACTTGGAGTACAAAATGAAGCAGGGCAAAGGCTAACAGAGTTTTGCCAAGAGAACGCACTGGCCATAGAAAACACTCTCTTCCAACAACATAAGAGAAGACTCTACACATGGACATCACCAGATGGTCAACACCGAAATCAGACTGATTATATTCTTTGCAGCCAAAGACGGAGAAGCTCTATACAGTCAGCATAAACAAGACCTCCAGGAGCTGACTGTGGCTCAGATCATGAGCTCCTTATTGCCAAATTCAGACTTAAATTGAAGAAAGTATGGAAAACCACTAGACCATTCAGGTATGACCTGAATCAAATCCCTTACAATTATATAGTAGAACTGACAAACAGATTCAAGGGATTAGCTCTGATAGACAGAGTACCTGAAGAACTACAGATGGAGGTTGGTGACACTGTACAGAAGACAGTGATCAAGGTCATCCCCAAGAAAAAGAAATGCAAAAAAGGCAAAATGGTTGTCTGAGGAAGCCTTACAACAGCTGAGAAGAAAAGAGAAGCTAAAGGCAAAGGAGAAAAGGAAAGATATATACATTTGAATGCACAGTTTCAAAGAATAACAAGGAGAGATAAGAAAGCCTTCCTTAGCGATCAATGCAAAGAAGCAGAGAAAAACAACAGAATGGGAAAGACTAGAGATCTCTTTAAGAAAATTAGAGATACCAAGGGAATATTTCATGCAAAGATGGGCACAATAAAGGACAGAGATGGTATGGACCTAACAGAAGCAGAAGATATTAAGAAGAGGTGTCGAGAATACACAGAAGAATTGTACAAAAAAGATCTTCACGACCCGGATAATCACAATGGTGTGATCACTCATCTAGAGCCAGACATCCTGGACTGCAAAGTCAAATGGACCTTAAGGAGCATCACTATGAACAAAGCTAGTGGAGGTGATGGAATTCCAGTGGAACTATTTCAAATCCTGAAAGATGATGCTGCCAAAGTGCTGTACTCAACATGCCAGCAAATTTGGAAACTCAGCAGTGGCCAAGGACTGGAAAAGGTCAGTTTTCATTCCAATCCCAAAGAAGGGCAATGCCAAAGAATGTTCAAACTATTGCACGGTTGCACTCATCTCACACGCTAGCAAAGTAATGCTCAAAATTCTCCAAGCCAGGCTTCAGCAGTATGTGAACCATGAACTTCCAGATGTTCAAGCTGGATTTAGAAAAGGCAGAGGAACCAGAGATCAAATTGCCAACATCTGCTGGATCACAGAAAAAGCAATAGAATACACAGGAAAACAATAGAAAAACATCTACTTCTGCTTTATTGATTATGCCAAAGCCTTTGACTGTGTGGATCACAATAAACTGTGGAAAGTTCTGAAAGAGATGGGAATACCAGACCACCTGACCTGACTCCTGAGAACTCTGTATACAGGTTAAGAAGCAACAGTTAGAACCGGACATGGAACAACAAACTGGTTCCAAATTGGGAAAGGAGTACGTCAAGGCTGTATATTATCACTCTGCTTATTTAACTTATATGAAGAGTACATCATGCAAAATGCCGGGCTGGATGAAGCACAAGCTGGAATCAAGATTGCTGGGAGAAATATCAATAGTCCCAGATACACAGATGACACCACTCTTACAGTAGAAAGTAAAGAGGAACTAAGGAGGAACTTGAAAGAGCAGAGTGGAAAAGCTGGCTTAAAGCTCAACATTCAAAAAACTAAGCTCATGGCATCTGGTCCCATCACTTCAAGGCAAACAGATGTGGAAACAGTGAGAGACTTTATTTTCTTGGGCTCCAAAGTCACTGCAGATGGTGACTGCAACCATGAAATGAAAAGACACTTACTCCTTGGAAGAAAAGGTATGACCAACCTAGACAGCATATTAAAAGCAGGGACATCACTTTGCCAACAAAGGTCCATCTAGTCAAAGCTATGGTTTTTCCAGTGGTCATGTATGGATGTGAGAGTTGGACTATAAAGAAAGCTGAGCGCCGAAGAGTTGATGCTTTTAAATTGTGGTGTTGGAGAAGACTCTTGAGAGTCCCTTGGACTGCAAGGAGATCCAACCAGTCAATCCTAAAGGATATCAGTCCTGAATATTCATTGGAAGGACTGATGCTGAAGCTGAAATTCCAATACTTTGGCCACCTGATGCGAAGACCTGACTCATTGGAAAAGACCCTGATGCTGGGAAAGATTGAGGGCAGAAGGAGAAGGGGATGACAGAGGATGAGATGGTTGGATGGCATCACCGACTCGATGGACATGAGTCTGAGCAAGCACCGGGAGTTGGTGATGGACAGGGAAGCCTGACGTGCTGCAGTTCACACGGTCGCAGAGTCGGACACGACTGAACGACTGAACTGAACTGGATTATTCACATCTGCATTCAATCATGCCTTTATTTCTCCCTTTAAAAAAGCTCTCCCTTGGGACTTCCCTGGTGGTCCAATAGATAAGGACCTGCCTGCCAATTCAGGGGACACATGGTCAATCCCCGGTCTAGGAAGATCCCATATGACGCAGAGCTAAGCCTGGGCACCACAACTATTGAGCCCATGCTCCTCAACAAGAGAAGCCTCCACAGTGGGAAGCTCTACACATCGCAGCTATAGAGTAGCTCCCACTCTCTAACTAGAGCCTTTTCACAAACGGAAGACCCAGTGCAACCAAAAATAAAATAACAACAACAAAAAAAGCTCTCCCTTGACCCCGCTACCCCCGCTACCTCAACAACTATCAACCCGTCTTTGTTCTGTGCTGCAGCAAAAGCCCTCAGGGGGCTGCTTCCTCTCTGGCCCTGCTCTCTCACCCCCCCTCACCTCCAGCACCACCCTGAAACTGGTCCTGCTCTCCAGTGAACGCCACGGCCCTAAGGCTGGTGCTCAAGTCTCGGTCCTTACGTGACTTGCCCCGATCAGCATCGTCCGTCAGCTCTCGTCCTCTGCTCCTGACCCTGTCTGCACCCGGTTCCCAGGACAACAGTCTCCGAGCCTCCTTCTGCCTCACCGCAGGGCCTTGCTCATCACCCCAAACTCCTGATTCTGAGGGGCCCTGGGGCTCAGTCTCTGGTTTCTTCTATAACTCACTTTCTCAGTAACCTCTCTCATCCAGTCGCAAAGTCAAAGACCCAAAAAGGCCCAGATTTCTTCTCTGAGCTCCAGACTCCACATTCAACCTGCCTAGGGACCACCTCTTTTAGGTCTCTCATAGGCACCCCAAACTCAACCTGTGCCAAACGCAACTCCTGACCACCCCCCAACCCCCAGGTCCCCATGTGCTCCTCCGGCAGTCTTCCGTTTATAAGACAAAATGCTCAGACCAAAACACCTCTTCTTCTCCCACATCCCACACATCACCCTGAGCAAATCCCACTGGCTCTCCCTTCAAATCCCGTCACCCACAAAGCTCTGCTTCTTCCTGACCTCAGTCTCACTGGTCCCTCGCAAGCCCGCTCCAGCCACACGGGCCTCGCGCCATCCTCTGCCCCAGCTTCCCGTTCTCCAGAGCGCATGTGCCCACATGGCACGGCCCTCCCACTCAACTCCTCACAGCTGAGCCCTCTGCCCTCTCCAGCCTCTGTAACACTATCAGCCCCTCCCAATGTGACATCCCCTCCCTGCCTTCTTTCTGTGATGACTGTCATCTAACAGATTATATATTTTACTGTTCATATCAAACTATACACTTCAGAAGCCAATGATGTCTTAATTTTTCATTAGCTATCTTGTGCCTAGAACAGTGTCTGACACAGGAGCCATTCAATGAAAGTTTGTTGAATGGATGAAAGTCTGTCAGTCAATGAATGAGTATAGAAACGGTGGAATGTTTTTACTATAGTGCCCCATTTAATGGTAAAGGAAAACCGTTTAAGGCCTCCATATTCAAAGTACCAAGTTCTTCAAACCTTCCACGATCTTTTTCTCATTGTATTTTTATAGATAAAGACCTGAATAGTGTGATAGGCTAGAAAACAGAAGGTTCAGCTTAAGTTATCTCAATTTTAAAAATGAGGCTGTTGGAGAGTGATATTTGAGTCCTTTCTGTGGACTGAAATGTGAATAGTTCTGGTGACTGACGAGTGACCTGCTTCTGAGTTCCCCAGTAATAATGACAGCTGCTGCTGCTGCTGCTAAGTCACTTCAGTCGTGTCCAACTCTGTGCAACCCCACAGACGGCAGCCCGTCAGGCTCCCCCATCCCTGGGGTTCTCCAGGCGAGAGCACTGGAGTGGGGTGCCATCACCTCTCCGATGATGACAGCAGGGAGCACCAAACCAAAAGGGCCCCGCAGGGTCAGCACACGCCTGCCGGCAGCCCGAATTCTGTCAGCCTCTCGGTTTTGTGTTCCTTGTATATAGCCTGCAAGGGAAGAATGGTTTCCCATCTGCCATAAATGGTTTCACCTCAGCTGGTCATTTACATAAGTACCTACATAACAGTCTTGATTTGCCTCTTGCCCTGCAAAGCCTACAATATTCACTACCTGGCTCTTTAAATTTACCCACTCCTGACAAAGATGAGCCATTGTAAGGCAAATTCCTCAGCTGCAGACCACAAAGTCCCCAGACACAGAGACCTAGGAATTTCAGCATGATGTGACTTCCAAAACTAAGTGCCCTGACGTAACTGCCAAAAGGTAATTAGAGATAAAGTGGCCAGCGGCCACTGCTATTATCTTAAATACTGGTAACACCCTCCATGCGGCTGGAAAGAAACAGCCAAGCACGGAAATGTATCTTACGCATGTTCCCAGGGTAAAGCATATCCTAAAACCAATGGCTAGGGGTAGATATTGTTCTAAATTTGGAAATATCTGGTGACAAAGCGAAGTTTCCTTCCCTTTTCTTATCCACACCCAAAACAACACCCCATGTTTCTCATGAGAAAAATTCCATCACACTTATGGCTTCCATTTCCTACATTTGATCTTTCACTTAACAACAACAAAAAAAGATTAATGGAAGTGCACTCATTTCACAGGCTAGTAAAGTAAGGCTCAATATTCTCCAAGCCAGGCCTCAGCAATATGTGAACCGTGAACTCCCTGATGTTCAAGCTGGTTTTAGAAAAGGCAGAGGAACCAGAGATCAAATTGCCAACATCCGGTGGATCATGGAAAAAAGCAAGAGAGTTCCAGAAAAACATCTACTTCTGCTTTATTGACTATGCCAATGCCTTTGACTGTGTGGATCACAACAAACTGTGGAAAATTCTTCAAGAGATGGGAATACCAGACCACCTGACCCGCCTCTTGAGAAACCTCTATGCAGGTCGGGAAGCAACAGTTAGAACTGGACATGGAACAACAGACTGGTTTCAAATAGGAAAAGGAGTACGTCAAGGCTGTATATTGTCACCCTGCTTATTTAACTTCTATGCAGAGTACGTCATGAGAAACGCTGGACTGGAAGAAACACAAGCTGGAATCAAGATTGCCAGGAGAAATGTCAAGAACCTCAGATATGCAGATAACACCACCCTTATGGCAGAAAGTGAAGAGGAACTAAAAAGCCTCTTGATGAAAGTGAGAGAGGAGAGTGAAAAAGTTGGGTTAAAGCTCAACATTCAGAAAACGAAGATCATGGCATCCGGTCTCATCACTTCATGGGAAATAGATGGGGAAACAGTGGAAACAGTATCAGACTTTATTTTTTGGGGTTCCAAAATCACTGCAGATGGTGACTGCAGCCATGAAATTAGAAGGTGATTACTCCTTGGAAGGAAAGTTATGACCAACCTAGACAGCATATTCAAAAGCAGAGACATTACTTTGCCAACTAAGGTCCGTCTAGTCAAGGCTATGGTTTTTCCTGTGGTCATGTATGGATGTGAGAGCTGGACTGTGAAGAAGGCTGAGCGCCAAAGAATTGATGCTTTTGAACTGTGGTGTTGGAGAAGACTCTTGAGAGTCCCTTGGACTGCAAGGAGATCCAACCAGTCCATTCTGAAGGAGATCAACCCTGGGATTTCTTTGGAGGGACTGATGCTAAAGCTGAAACTCCAATAGTTTGGCCACCTCATGCGAAGAGTTGACTCACTGGAAAAGACTCTGATGCTGGGAGGGATTGGGGGCAGGAGGAAAAGGGGACGACCGAGGATGAGATGGCTGGATGGAATCACGGACTCGATGGACATGAGTCTGAGTGAACTCTGAGAGACGGTGATGAACAGGGAGGCCTGGCGTGCTGCGATTCACGGGGTCGCAAAGAGTCAGACACGACTGAGTGACTGAACTGAACTGAACTGATAAAGTATCCAGATCTCTTAGTACCAAATCTGGCAAACAAGAAGCTACCAGCGTTACTGTAACATTATACCCAATATGTTATTACTGTATTATTATTACATCTATTATTGTATCACATTATATGCTTTGGATATGGTAGATACAATATATAATGTATTAGAAACACAATGTATTGAACATATATTCTGTAACATGTAAATACATTTTATAAATAAGAAATATATAATCATCCTATATGCAATATGCCACACCATCATATATCTTTATTACATGCATTATATCACTGTCGTATCACCATCCCAACACTAAGCCCCTAAGTAGCTGGAGATACTAAGCCACAAAGTAGCTGAGAGACTTCAGACAAGTTACTCCATTTCCCCCTCTCTTTTTGGCTGCACCTTGCAGCAGGGGGATCGCAGCTCCCCAGTCAGAGCCTGAGTGCCCGTGCCCGTGCCCTGGGAGCACTGCCTCTCAGCCACTGGACTGCCAGGGGAGTCCCACTTCACTTCTAAGCCTCGATTTCTTCACTGGCAAAATCAGGGAATCATTTTAGAGTTTTGCCACTCTTTTCTAGCCCAAGATTAACTGCAAAAGCATGCTGAATACCCTGTGCTTTGGAAACTTCTCCTGCCCAGAAGCCTGCGCACAGCCACACCCAATCACCACTTGGAAGCCCACAATGAACAGGTGTGGACATCATCTTTGTTCATCACAGTAATACCCTGATGTTCTGCACTTGTTGACCCACACTGCCCTTGCAGCAAGGTCTGAAGCAAGTAGTCTAACAGTATATCTATTTTAATAACAATTGGGTTGGTGCCCAATCACGTAGGAGCATTTGGGGAAATGGTAACAATCGTCCCCCAACAGGAAGAGGAAAGAGGAAGAGTCGGTCCTTCATCACCCTGCTGAACAGCAAGTGTTACGCTAATGATGCTACTGGATCACTTCTGGGGTCATTCTTCCCTTTCAGTGAGGAAATCAAAAGTGTTTAAAAATCACTGCTCCCTGGGAGGCAAAAGACAAAAAGTTGTGATGGTAAATGAGAATCCTTGAAATTTTATCGTGGCTTTTCTCTGTGAAACTCAACACTTGAATGAGACTGAGCCAAGTCCAATGCAAAAGTCCATGAGAAAACAGAAATTTGAAACAAAAATAGACTCTATGGCTCCTGAACTTTCCATCCCCTTCTCTGAGCCCCATGCCTGCATCATGGTGACATTAATAAAACCAGTTTAAGTTTTACGAGGAAAACAATTTCAAAATGCCAACACTCCACGCGGATGTGCTTGTGGCTATCTGATAAATTTATGCATCGCTCATGAAAATGTTTACACACACATGCCTTTTGGAAAAACAATGCAGCAATAGCCCAGGGCAGGTTCCTGGACTGGGAACCTTACCTTGAGAACTCGCGCTAAGGCGATCATCTAGCAAATCACAAGCATATGAATACAGCTGCTTGCTGTTACCTTATCTCTTACAGCAAAAAGGAAAACAGTGTCAAAATCCAGCAGCGGGTGCACGATCTAATAAGTTATGGAAGAGCAACGTGATGGAATGTCACAGTCCTTAAGGTAGCTCTGAAGACCACAGACGAACAACACGCCCGTGAGCGCAGCAGCTCTGGAAAAGATGGCAGTCAGCAGCTTGTCCTCCGGTTCACCCACCAGGTTTCAGGCCCTTTAGGTCCAGACATGCAAGACGCATTCTCCTCTTGGCATTTTGTCAATTTTTTCCCCCAATTTCTTCTTTAATAACATCTTTTCACCCAAGATAAAATGTAAATTCCCTGTACTTAACCTAAAAGTAACAATAATAAACTCTTACTGAATGTATACTGCTTGTCTGGTACTAAGTATTTTACATGCATAAACCCCTAGATCCTCGCGTCACCCACTGAGGTAGGTACTATGTACAAATGAGAAAACTGAGGCCCAAGAGTTAAGGAACTTGCCAATCATCAGCCAGCTTAAAGCGGGAGACAAGGCATCAACCCTGGCACCTGGGCTCCGGTGTACAGGCTCTTAGCCACTTTGCCATTAGGAAAGAGACATTTCAACATTATTCAGGATGGGAAAATGGACTCTCCTGGTTAGTAACATATTCCCATTAACTAGCAACAGCTCAACTATACCCAGCCCTGCAGTAACTACTTTCAGAGAAATTCAGCACCATACAAAGCACCCCGGGACCACGGTGCCCAGCAGCATCCGTGCCTTCTGCAGGTACTGAACACCAAGGGAGCTCGCACATGCCAACAGGCGTGATCGGCGCGGATGGTCACTGATTCACAGCTCACCACGCACCTCTGAGATCATCTGGCATGTGATCCCTTCAGCTGAGGGAAGGAAGTGGGTAGTTAGCCAAGCTCCCACTGCTAGCTGGCCTGCGTAAAACCAGGGTTCATTCTATTACGCAACGTGTGATAACATGAATGACTATGACTCATTAAGTGCCTGAGTATGCTAAGGGCTATGACCCTTTTACATATTCTCATTTAATTGTGCACAACAGTCCTTCGAGGTATGCTTTATTATTGTCACACAGAAATTAGAAAACAGGTTGGGATATGTAAAGTCGTGTGGCTGGCCTCTCAGCGGGAAGGCTCTGAATGGGGTGCTGCACATTCTGAAGCATATTCCGGAGCATGGCAGCCCCCTAAAGCGACGGAGCGAGGGCAGACAACGGATGGGGGTGGTAGTGAGGGGGGAAAGGAGGCCAGCTCCAGCTGCGGCCAGAAAAGCCATCAATGGTGATGATCTGGCACACTAGCCAGCTTGGGACAAGCTTGCAGAGGCAAGTCTAAACACCGGGGCTGACTGGAATCCAGACACTTATAAATCTGCCCCTGTGGCAGAGGCACCAGAGAGGTGCTGAATTTATGCAAATCCGTGACTCCCCACCCCCGCCCCGGGCAGGCCCCTCCTTCTGGGGCTGCGAAGCCCACAGGCACCCCGGCCTGGGAAGGACACTTTCTGCAGTCAGCACTTCCACTGAGGGTGTTTGTTTCACCGGCTCACACCCAGCTGTGTACAAATATGCAAATCATGAACATTTCCATTTGCCATGCCAGTGTGGCCTCATGCTGGGGGGCTTTCTGAGGGAGATAATTCAGTGCGTTACAGCCACAACGTTTAATTCCCAAGGAAATGTCTGCTCATGTTGT
>SJYC01016974.1:0-28390 GCA_006408675.1 Madoqua kirkii
GGGGGTGGTGGGAAGGACCAGAAGAAACAAGAGAGCAGGGGATAGCAGGTATATTTCAGAGAAGTTCAGGGCAGCTCTAGGCTGAAGGTTTCCCTGGGTGTCTGGGTCAAGCATCAACAACCAAACGCTGACTAAATGATTTAAGTACCTTTAGTGAAGCGATTTTTTGTAGTGTGAACAGCTGTTGATAAATTTAGTCTTTGTGAATTCAGAACTGCTGTGGGATACAGAAGGTTGAACCTGTTTTCATCCCCCAATGACTTGACTTTGGGCAGAGAACTGCAAAGCCGGAAAGCCGGCACCAGTAGCATCTACCACGCGCCAGGAGCCACGCAGCGCCTTTCATAGCCCAGGTACACCTGTGCTAGAGCCGGGAGCCAGCCAGCACTCGGCTCGGCCACCAAGTGCCACACGCTGGGTGGGAATGGAGGGCAGAACTGCAACCCCGCCAGACAGCCCTCAGGTTTCTGACAGGTCACGTAGTAACCAGAATTCACTGGTTCAAAGTCAGACAGCAAGACAGGGCAGAGCTCCGGCTGGCTGGACCAGGGAGGATCATAGAAGCTTCTGCCTTATCCCATCTCCCATGCTATATTTTTAGGCAGGGACCTGCTAGAACTCACCATGGTAATACAAATGATTCCAATTTATCAACTATGGCAAGTATTCGTTAGTGTAAAAACCAAAAAAAGGCTGTACTGCCTCTTAAGTCCTGGGTTTTGGGAGCTGTAAGAAAAACTAGTTGTAAGAGAGAACATAACGTTGGTCCTTTCAAAGGGGCTACGTCTCACACTGTTTAAAATCATTAGAGACATTACTGCGTGTAAAATGCTCTTTTAGGGGGACAGCAAGCAGAGACAGTGAGATTCATGTTTCTCAAACTAGTATTCTATTACCTCCGTTTTTTAACCTCCCAGGTCTACGCAACATGGGAGCAGAAACATAAATGGTCTAAAAGGTAGATAATCATTTCCTTTCAATGTCCCTTCAGAATTTATTCTGGATCTGACCTTCCTAATCACAGTCTAGCTCAGGTTAAAGTCTGCCATGGCAGGCCAACAGACAGGCTGGACAGCAGTCAGAGGGAGCCAGGGCCGCTACAGCCGCCTGCAGCAACCACACATGAGGCCAAGACCCAGTCTCATTTGCCCCCAAAGCAAGGCACTGATTCCACGCTGCAGGCCTTCCAGCCTGGAGCCACCAAGTCAGTCCCTGTGAGTTCACGTTTGAGCTGAGCCTGGACTTCACATCAGGCCCAGGGTGGTGATGGGGATTCACGACATCACTCCTGAACACTGTTCTGAAATTACTGTTTCAAAACATCAACGGCCTTTACTGACAAAGACAAACTGTGAAGAACAAATAAACTCCACACCCCTGTTATTGTGGGTCCTTGGCAGAAGAGCCACAGATGTTGGATAGGAGAATAAACTAGGTACGGGGTCTTCCGTGCACAAACCAAATCCTTACACTGGCAGAGACGTGCCCCTGGTCCAAAGGATCTGTGAAGACCCAGAAATCAGCGGCAGTTCACTGCTCTTTTAACCCACAATTCACTGTGGATTTCGAAATCCCTGCCATCAGCCCCTCTCATTTACATTTCTGAACACAGCTGAGCAACACAACATAACAGCTTTCATTTTTTTCTGTAAACCCAGCTGCTTCCACTAGAAATATCAAGAAGCTTTCATTCATATCTTTTCCTAAGGAAAACCAGAGACAACTTGAAAGTAAGCAAAATGTTACATTCCTGTTATAACACTGGTGATTCGTGTCATTGGATCCTGTGGCTTTTCTTCTGGGTAACTGGAGATGCCAGCCCACAAGGCAGTGAGAGACACTGCTGCATCCAGCCCACATGCAAATACCCGTGTCTACGGGAGTCATTCTTTTGAAGGACAAACTATTATGACATAAAAAGCAACTGCTTTTTTTTTTTTTAATGTTTCTCTCCCCTAAGTGAGTAAAGTACATTAAAGAAAATATAACAAATCTCATATATTCATTACCTGGATTCTAACGTTGTTAAAATGATCCTGTTTTTCTTACCTATATGCAAGTGTTCACTCACTCACCTGAACCATTTTAGAGTAAAATTATAGCCAGTATAACCCTTTCCTCCTAAATACTTCAGCATGACGATACCAAAATGGACATTCTCCTACATGACTCATTACCACCATCACACTATAGTTTTAGCAACAGTTTCCAAACACCATCTACCACCCAGTTCATGTTCAGATTTCCTGGTCTGTCCCTCAAATGTCTTTCATCTTTTTTAAATTCAAAGCAGGATTTGATAAAGGACCAGAAAGGAGTACCTTTTCCAAACTAGCTCATTGACTGATGGAAACTTAAGTGGTAATGGTAAGTTAGCATCCCACTGACTTTTTTCAAGAAGAAAAAAAAAACTGTCCATAACCTGACCACAAAAGACAACTCTTACTGACATTTCCATGCGGTTTCCCCCAGTTTATTTTTTCTGTTCATAAACGCACACCTGTGCACACACTTGCAATCAAACTGTCTTGCTACAGGTCAGGTGCTACCTCCCTTCTTTTTTGGCAAGTGGAGATAAAAGAGTCCATACCTGATGAAGCCCTGTGGGCACTATCTTTGGTATTTGGGTGCCTGCTGGGTCTGCAAACTGCTAGTCTGCTAGGTCAGTAACAGTGAAAAAGGGCAGCAAGGGCCCTGGGACCCTGCTCAAGGGCCCTCCAGTTTCAGGCACAGCACAGCACACTGCGGGCGGTCCCTCTGGCCTCTTCCTTCTCAGAGCTAACGCCAGCACGAGCCTGAGAGACACGCAGGAGGTGGCGATAGGCGCTGCTGCCCTGTATCGTGGACATCGAGGAGAGACAAATACAAGGTTGTTCTTTTTTTTTAATAGGAGGTACTTTGAACTCTTGGGAAGAAAGGTGCTACATAATTAAAGCTATTATTAACATTCTCTAAACCAAACTGTCACTAAAAACGCAAACTCCTGGATATCAAAATTTTTCTTTGGGATATTTTTTAAAACTAAAAAATTTCAACCCAGTGACATGTGCTGCACTAAATAAAAATCCTCAAACTGAACTAAAGTTCTCAGCCAAGTCAGGCCATCACAGAGATGCGAATCATTTCATTCCTTAGCAGAACCGTCTGTTCACTGTCTTCAGACCGTGCTGAACTGGAAGCAGGGTCTGGCCCGCAGGCTCAGGTCTGGTCTTACACCGCAGCGTCTCAACAGACGGCGGCCGAAGCCCTTCTTCCTGGGGACGAAGCGCGGGGTCTTCTTACCTGGTTTCCAGGGACACAGGTGGCTTCGTTTCAGGGGCTTCTGTTTTTCAATAGCATTGCCCATTCTAAATTAAGCCAGAGGATCACAGAGCCCTTCCAAGCCCAAGTGTCTTTGCTGAAGAGCAAACACAGACCAAGTCACCAGCTGGATGGGGATTCATCTCTCAGACATCCCCATCACCCAGCGGCAAGCCCGTGCAAGAAAAACTTGAACTCTGCTCTGAAAGATCTTTGCCTCCTGCCTGTCCAACTCTCTTCACTTCCAGGGAGGAAATCAGACTACAAGGCTTGTTACCGCCCCGGAGGTGGGTCCTGGATCCGTCTATTCTAGGAGCTCCTCCTCGGCTTTCCTGACACTCCAATACACACTGGCACAGCAGCAGCCTCGGAGCCTGAACTTCATTTCCAAACCCCATCAACACCGCTTTTCCTTGGGGGAGGAGTGGGAAATCACATGATCAAGAAGCTGTAGGCTAAAAATAGACCAGTTTGGGGGCGTGCCACAAGAAACCCTGTCACAGAGACCCCAGGGTCACACCTTCTTAAGGTTTTAGCCCTTAGACCAGTGTGCATCACGGGACAAGTTCCATCGGCGGAAACAAACTGACTTCATTAAGACTGTCGTTTCCAAGGGGAAACGCGAGCAGACATCAAAACGCAAGTTGCACCTCAGCTTCCCAAGAAGAAGGGTGCAGAGGACAGACGGGAGTGTGAAGGGCTCAGAGGACAGACGGGAGTGTGAAGGGCTCAGAGGACAGACGGGAGTGTGAAGGGCTCAGAGGACAGACGGGAGTGTGAAGGGCTCAGAGGACAGACGGGAGTGTGAAGGGCTCAGAGGACAGACGGGAGTGTGAAGGGCTCAGAGGACAGACGGGAGTGTGAAGGGCTCAGAGGACAGACGGGAGTGTGAAGGGCTCAGAGGACAGACGGGAGTGTGAAGGGCTCAGAGGACAGACGGGAGTGTGAAGGGCTCAGAGGACAGACGGGAGTGTGAAGGGCTCAGAGGACAGACGGGAGTGTGAAGGGCTCAGAGGACAGACGGGAGTGTGAAGGGCTCAGAGGACAGACGGGAGTGTGAAGGGCTCAGAGGACAGACGGGAGTGTGAAGGGCTCAGAGGACAGACGGGAGTGTGAAGGGCTCAGAGGACAGACGGGAGTGTGAAGGGCTCAGAGGACAGACGGGAGTGTGAAGGGCTCAGAGGACAGACGGGAGTGTGAAGGGCTCAGAGGACAGACGGGAGTGTGAAGGGCTCAGAGGACAGACGGGAGTGTGAAGGGCTCAGAGGACAGACGGGAGTGTGAAGGGCTCAGAGGACAGACGGGAGTGCGCAGCCGCAGGCCCCAGTCAGTCTACGCCGGAGCTGACATTTCTGGAGACAAAGCTGCACCCCCTAAATTCTGAACAACAGGTTTCCTGGAAGAAAGGGCATGAAATCATACACGTTTTTGGTGGGGGAAAAACTTAAAAGAAAATGTCAAGGTACATGAAAAGATTTCACTGACTGAGATCCTAGAGCCTGAGGGTAGAAAAGCTCTTCAGCAATCTCGGGAGCGCAGGCAGTGGGGAGACTGAGGCCCCACACCCGGGGCCAGATTCTGGCCTGCCCACCGAGCACAGCAGTGTCGGTTAGCTGCGCAGAATGCCACAGTCCCACCTCCTCCGCTGCAATGAGGACCAAATAAGACAGACACTTGGGAGTCCCCCGGGGAGATCGTTACCAATGTCAGGTCAAACAGTTTGACTGTGAAACCACAGTAGCTCGGAAAGCAGATACCTGGCTTCAGCCAATCTGGCCAAAGGCACGCAATCAAAGAGACTGGAGGGTAGGATGGGGGAGCCAGAGTAAAATTTAAAGACAAAAAAAGCCCACAGAGCCAAGGAGACGGGGTCTAAAAGGCACTCGGCACGCCAGGGCTTCCACTGCCCGGCGTGCGGCACCACGGCCAGGGCGCCACACCGGCCGCGGCCCCTTCCAAGGGAGCAAGAGAATCCTGCCGGTGTACGCAGAACCGAAGGAGCCACATCCAGATCTCTACAGGAGCCTGAGGTTTCTGATTCCCATCTACCGACACAGAAGTCATTTTCACACAATCGCGGCCCGCGAGTCCAGACTTCTCAAAGCCAACAGCATGTGTCTGTTCCACTTTCCCACCACCCCCACACTGCGCATGGAGCGCTCCTTCCAGTCAAACCGCAGCCACGAACCGGGAAAGAGCGCGGACCCAAGCCCCAGCCACCCAGAGGGGCCGCCGACACCCAGCCTCGGCTCAGACACCCACAGCACACCCAGCGCCCATCCCGACGCCATCAGTGAGCGCCCCACCCTCTGCACACCCTGAAGGGCCCTCGGTTTCCTTCCCCAAACCGTAATAATTTTCCTTAGGCAAGTGTTCAGTGCCAGATATGTCTGACCTCATTTCTCCCACGAGAAATTTAGTTCAGTTCATCTACAGAAGCACAATAGATCAAAGAAGTTCTGCTTTTGAACCTGCATCCTAACGTCTCTTTTCACCTAAAGAGAGTTTTAACCTATCAAATGCTCTGCGCACAATGCCGCCCAGCAGCAGCAGAGTACCCGGACACGCAGATGCCTCATGACTGATGAACAGACGGGCAGACAGGAAGACTAAACAAATGAAGGCTCCTCCACCTGCCCCAACAATCACAGCCTACGGCGGGGGAACCAGAGATTCCAGTCCACAAACAGACTCTCCTCGCGGCAAGAGCCAGGGTGCGGGCCCCCAGAGCACCGTCCGCCCGCCTTCGCCGCTCCTCAGCCCAGGCCGAGCCCCGACGGGAGGGCCGCCCGCATCTTTCTCATCCCGCTGGTCTGCGGAGCCCCTGACATCAGGGACTGACCGGGCCTGGGTCAGCTCGCCACGGGCCGGAGCGCACGCGATAGCGGGTCACCGCTGGAGCCGGGCTGAGGGCAACTCCACCGCTGCCAAGCCAGGAGCCGCCACGCTCAAAACCCGAGGAAGATCCTCAGCTCCAGACAGCTGGGTTACTGCCGAACCTTCCAAACCACCTGGAGACGTCCCTGAGAGCTGCTCTGAAGGGAGGACCCTGTGGGTCAGCTGTGTCTCAGGGGACCGCGGCCTCCCAAAAGGATTCCCTGCGAACTGCCGGGGGCTGGGGACAGGGAAAGATGAATCCGACAGCATTTTCTTAGACAGCATCTCTGGGACTTGTCCCCGGTAGGGCAAGCAACCATCTACCCCACAGTTCAGGGGGACACAGGGCTCTTGGGTGAGAGCGGTCAAAGGGAAGCGCCGCCCGAATGGGAGCACACGGCCAGCGTCCCGGCCTCCGTGTCCTGAGCAATCACCCCGAGGATGCCGTGCAGATAAGCTGCTGTCAGCCAGAGCCCCCGGGAGCTGGCGCACGACTACCACAGGCCCCAAGCCGCCAACTCACAGAACGGCAGGGCCTAACGAACACAGACTGGCAAAACCGTCTCCCCAAGAGCTTGGGGGTGGGGGGGGGAGCAGAGCCGGGGTCAAGGCGCCACCCTCAGTGACACAGCCAGATCCAGACCCCAGAAGCTTAACTCTTGGCTGGACAACCTGCCACCTCTCCCTCCTGAGCAGAGGGTGGAAGGAGCAGGAAACGCTGGCTTTGGAGGAGAGCTGGCCCAATCTGGATCGCTAGCTGGGCAGCTCCAAGCTGGGTGACTTTGAGAAAGGAACTTGACCTCCCTGGACCTGGTTTTTTCATATGGAAAATATGCACTAGCAAGTTGCCTACTTCATAGGGAAGTCTAAAGCTTCAGCATGATATTTTAAAGGTGCCTGGCACACTTAAATAGTTACTGGGTTTAATATTCTTTTATCATCTATGAATATCCAACTTCAGAGACAATACATTAAAGAAAAATTATTTGCCATCATGAGGGATATTTTCCTTCTGTATCAGTAAGACTTGCTGCAACATTCTGGTAAACAACCTACTCCCTTAGTGCAAATAAAGTTTCACTTACAAATATTTGTATCATCAGAATAATATAAGCAACATAAGCTAGGGAGGTAACACTGCGTCTACTGATGTCTGAAGTGTTTTACAGTCGAATCCTCAACGCAGGCATTCCCTGGTGACTCAGTGGTAAAGAACCTGTCTGCCAAGCAGGAGGCATGGCTTTGATCCCTGGGTGTATAAGATTCCCTGGAGGAGGGAATGGCAACCAGCTCCAGTATTCTTGCCTGGGAGATCGCATGGACAGAGAAGCCTGGCTACAGCCCATGGCGTGGCAAAAAGAGCTGGACATGACTTAGGGACTAAACACCAACAGTAACAACATCCTCGATGCAAGACACACTGGCTTCAGAAGAAACCTGCGTCAGGGAGCCCTGCAAGGCACTGCCCACTGCTCAGAAGAGAAAGGTCTGTGAAGTCTGTCGCGCACAACTTCAGCCCCCACCTCGTGGGCAGGAGACGGAAGCCGGGCTCTCCAGCGGGCGCCCAGAAGCTGACGTGCAGCTTTGTGCATGGAATTTGTCTGCTGGGAGGAAAGGCTGATGTTGGTCACTTCCCCTCCAGAGGAAAATACAACAATACAAGGAAGCACCAAGCACTGTGGGAATGTTCCAAAGTGGGAGCTGCAGCTCCGTCCAGAGCGCAAACAAAGGGGAGGGCCAGCCCGGAGGCCAGACCGGCAGAGCACCGAGGCAGAAAGTCTGGGAGCCAGCCTTCTGGGTGCCCTCGTCCCTGCTTTGAAGTGATGTTTCTGCCCAGCGCCACGGAAGTCGCTGATGGCGAAGGCGCGTCTTGAGCAGTGCGTCACAGGAAACGCAGACCAGGGCTCTCTTACGACACACGCATGCACACTCACAGGTCAGTCTCAGACGGTTACGGCCTGAGTGGCCTGAGACTCACCCCACAGATGGGGCGCCTCGGACAAGTCAAGCAAAGAACCACTTGATTACCAGTGTCATCAGTACTGAGAAGCTCAGGGCAGGGGAAGCAAGTCTAGCAGGGTCACCTGATCTAACCAGGGCGGTCAGGGGAGGGTGAGCCTTGGAGGAGGAGCTGCCCGAGCACACGGGGAGCATGTCCTGGGCCAGAACAGCATGTGCAAAGGCCCTGTGCAGCCGGGGGCATGAGAATGGGGAGGTGGGTGGGGGTCAGGTGGGGCAGAGCCTTCGAGGTCCAGGGTTTCATCTCAGGGGCTTCAGGGGATATCCAAAGGGTTGACCAATGCACGTGCACTCATTTTCTTGGGAAGAGAAGTCCCTGGCATTCATTAAAGTCCCAAAGACTTCCAAAAGGTTGAAATCCACAGAGCTAGTCCAATCTTCTCATTCTAAAACAAGGAAACTCAGGTCCTCATTTTGAAGGAAAGACATCTTTCCAAGGGTTCACAGACAACTGGAGAACCCTCCTCACTGGATCTCAGGCTGGTGTTTGTCCACAGCTGGCCAGCTGCTTTCCTCCGGCAGGGAAATGTCAACAACACTGAATACGGATACTGCGTCCCGCGCAAGACAGGTTTGTTTCCGTCCAGGCAGGCCCAGAAGCGGCACTCGACAGAGTGACCCAGGAAGCCCTCCAGCCCATCGCTCCTGGGGTCTGACCTCCGATTCCAGGCACCCCGCAGCAGACCCTGGCTCACGATGGAAGGGCACGAGTGGCAGAGCCTCCCTGCTCAGTCAGCTTCTAGCCCTTTAAAGAAGCAGCCGCTTGCTCGCTGTTCTTTCTGAAGTCATGATGGGTCAGGAACAAAACTGCAGGACACGGAACGGAGGAAGCCCACACCCTCAAATTTATCAAATCCGCCTGAAACTGAGAGAAAGGAACTGTTTTTTCAAGTGAACAAAAACAGTAATTTTCTCCTTGTGATTTATTTCACGATTACATGGACTACTCAAGGGAAGTCTGTGTGGAGAACACCTCCTGAGCTTTGATGCTTCCTGGAAGACCCAAAAGAGGAAGTCACCTTCTGGAGTGACCAGCATTTAAGGCCTTTGGGAGTCCAGTCCCCCAGCTTCCTCTCTCACCTTCCTCTCCCACATCCCCTCTCAGGAACCTTTTCTTCAGTCATAGGGGCGGTGCCTGGTGAGAACCTGCTCCGTGACCTGCCTGCGCTGAGTCCTACCTCCTTCCCCTCCAGTAAAGCAGATGAAACCGAATGGTCAACATCTGGCAGGCTGTCAATGGGTATCCATCAAGGGGATCCACAATCTCTGCTTCAGCTGGAATGTGACAGGGTCAGAAGAGGCAACACCCTCACTGGGGAAAGGCTCCCATCACCTTTCTCCCACCCTCGAAGCCCCCAGGATCTGTGAGCTCCAACCCTTTACAGCGGAGAAGGAAATGGCACCCCACTCCAGTACTCTTGCCTGGAAAATCCCATGGAACAGAGGAGCCTGGTAGGCTGCAGTCCATGGGGTTGCAAAGAGTCGGACACGACTGAACGACTTCACTTTCACTTTTCATTTTCATGCATTGGAAAAGGAAATGGCAACCCACTCCAGTGTTCTTGCCTGGAGAATCCCAGGGACAGGGGAGCCTGGTGGGCTGCCCTCTATGGAGCTGCACAGAGTCGGACACGACTGAAGTGACTTAGGAGCAGCAGCCCTTTACAGCGGCCCACTCGGAGCGTCACCCGTTGTGGCCAGGCAGCCTCCGCATGGGCGGGGCTGGCGGGGGCGCAGCAGCGCCCTGCGGGGAGTGCCCTCCTGGGTTTAAAGATGCACGACCTTCCCCACGCTGAGGCTGGGCCCGCGCCCAACACGTGCTTCTGTCCTCTCATCCAAGGAGAGTTCGCGAGCTTCCTCTGTGCGCCTCCTGAGCTCCAGTGACAAGCAGCCGACTAGGAGCTCACCTCCATACAAGAGAGGAGAGCACACAAGCAGCAGCGAGGGAGCATTGCGTCAGACAGCGACAGCACAACAGAGGCGGGTTAGGGGCCGCGGGGAGACGGCCTGACCGGGTGCTGCTCCGGGCCCGGGGGCGTGGGAGCAGAGGCCTGCGGGGCGGGAGGGGGCGCCTGTCAGTCACCCAGGGCAGCGCTGGCTGAGGAGCTGTGAGCTCCTGTGTGAAGCTCACCGCCAGGGCCACACGCCTGCGCGAGAGGGTCAGCAACCCTCCAGCCACGGGAGGGCACAGGGTGGAGGCAGCGCCTGAAACCAGGCTCCTGCGCCCCGCTCTTGGCTCCCTCTGGGGGCGGCAGGCGCGCGCCAGGCAGAGGGAGGGGCAAGGGCAGGGCCTGAGGCGAGAGTGTGCGTGGGCTCCTCCAAAAACACCCAGGGGAGAAGCTCAGGCAGCCGTGCCGCGGGGCAAAACGGGCAGGGACAGGGGTGCGGGCGGGCCAGCAGGGCTCTGGGTTTCGGTCATGGTGTAGAGGGGAGCCACGGACGGCCTGGATCGGCCCACTATGATCTAAGTCATGCTCTGGCTGCTGAACAAAGACTGGACAGCTGTGAGGGGCAGCGGGGACCCAGAAGCCAGTCAGGAGGGCACCAGAGCAGCACAGGGAGGGGCAGCGCTGGCTGGGCACACGTCAGCAGAGACGGGTAAGAGACGGCAGGCCGGGCACAGCCGGGGCAAGCCCAGGGGACCTGCGGGCGGTCAGGTGTGGGCAACGAGAGAAGAGTCTGAGAAGACTCCCAGATTTTATGGGCCTGATCAGTTAGGCCAAAAATGTCATTATTTAGTGACTTCCCTGGTAGTACAGCGGCTGAGACTCCGTGCTCCCAATGCAGGGTGCCCGAGTTCAACCCCTGGTCAGGGAACTAGATCCCGCGTGCCAGAACTAAAGCTCCTGCCTGCTGTGATGAAGACTTAAGATCCCATGTGCGGCGGCTAAGACCTGGTGAAGCCAAATAAATATTGAAGCAAACAAAAACCTCTTTTAAAAAATGGCATTATTCACTGTCATGGACACCCTAGGAGGAGCTAGTGAGGCAGGAAGTGAGGTGGTGAAGCAGGAGCCCTGGTTTAGTTTAGACACATCAAGTCTGATGCTGACAAGACAGCTAAGTGGAGACGTAAGTGGGCAGTCTGCAGTTCAGGGGACAGTCGGAAGCTGATTGTGCACATTTGGGGATGACCACTATTTAGATGGCATTTAAAGACACGGGACTAGCACAGACAGAGAGAGCAAACTCACGGTTACCAAGAAGGGGAGAGGAGATAGATGACCTGGGATATAAGGAGTGGCATGTACACAACACTGCGTGTGAACAGGTAATAAACGATGAACTGCTGTGTGCATATATATATATATATAAGCTCAGGGAACTCTGCTCCACGATCTGTGGGGACCTAGAAGAGAATGAAATCTAAAAAGAGGAGTGGGTACATGTATACATATGACTGATTCGGGCTTCCCTTGTGGCTCAGCTGGTAAAGAATCTGCCTGCAAAGCGGGGAGACTTGAGTTCGATCCCTGGATTGGGAAGATCCCCTGGAGAAGGGAAAGGCTACCCACTCCATACTCTGGCCTGGAGAATTCCATGGACTATATAATCCACGGGGTCGAAAAGACTCAGACATGACTGAGCAACTTTCATTTTATTACTGATTCACTCTGCTGTCGGCAATAAACTAACAACATTACAGATTATACTCCAATAAAAATTTTAAAAAGAAAAAAAAGAGACATGAGACTAGATTGTTGAGGAAGAGACCCGAGGACTCAGCCCTAAGATATTCCAAAACTGAGAGCCTGGAAGAGCAGAGAATCTAGAAAAGGAAGGCTGAGACGGATGAGTCTATGTGTAACCACAACACTCACACATTAAGACAAGTCGGAAGCTTGTTTAAGAAAAAAAAAAAATTACCATGATGTTTTTAAAGTGGTAAAGTTGACTACTGTGTGACTTCAAACAAAATTTCAGTTTTAGAGTCTGGTTCTCAAGTCCTCGATGCTTAGTTTTAAACTGTCTTGCTAATCATGGTGACAAATAAACTAATCCATTAGCTAATATCCCAGGGCACAATATACACTGAGCGTGAGATTCATCAGAGTTTTCCTCATGGCTGCCAACCTCCTGGGCATCTTCTTGTCAGAGCTAATTAGAGCACGGCTTTTCATCCCGCGAGCTGCTGACAAGAACACGCGCTGGAGAGAAAGAGCCGTGAGCACCGTCCTTCTCCTGCTGCCCTCCCGCGCTAACCTCCTTCACTCTGAGGCGTCTGTGCTGCTCATCCATTTAAAAAGGACTCGTTTCAGGACCGGGCAATGGTGTTCCCTCGTGCCTCCACATGCCACCCGGCTAGGTCACGTAAACCGCAGTTTTCTCATCTGTAAAATGCAGTCCCTCTCAGCTCCCCGCGGTGCTGCTAGTGGGGTTCAACACACACAGTAGAGCTCCTGGCACGGGCGCCTGTGAACTGTTCTCTACGTCCCTCCTCACCCTCCGAGAGCCACCCTCCAGGTCAGATCCCGAGGAGTCTTTTCATCCCTCTCCACACTTAACTCTAAGCAGTGCCTCCCAAGCGCCCCCATCCCAACACCGCCCCCACCAGCAGCACCTGGGTCGCTGTTCTGTCGCTCAGTCATGTCTGACTCTTTGCAGCCCATGGACTGGAGCACCCAGGCTTCCCTGTCCCTCACCATCTCCTGGGCTTCGCTCAAACTCGGGCCCATTGAATCGGTGATCCCATCCAACCATCTCATCCTCTACTGTCCCCTTCTCCTGCCTTCAGTCTTGCCCAGCATCAGGGTCTTTCCCAATGAGTCAGCTCTTTGCATCAGGTGGCCAAAGGACTGGAGCTTCAGTGTCAGCCCTTCCGATGAATATTTAGGGTTGATTTTCCTTTAGGATTCACTGGTTTAATCTCCTTGCTGTCCAAGAGACTTTCAAGAGTCTTCTCCAACACCACAGTTCTAAAGCATCAATCCTTCAGTGCTCAGCCTTCTTTATGGTCCAACTCTCACATCCGTACATGACTACCAGAAAAACCATAGCTTTGACTATATTGACCTTTGTCGGCAAAGTAATGTCTCTGCTTTGTAATACACTTGTCTAGGATCACCAGGGTACTTGTTAGAAATGTCAGCTCTCAGCTCAACTCTAGAACTGCTGAAGCAGAAACCAGGGGCTGGAGTGAGTACAGCAACCCCAGGTACTAAAACCTGAGACATACTGGAGAAGGTGGGTCACATTCTGGGGCACCCAGCAGGTCCTAAGAACAGGGACCCCCAGCCTGTCCTGTCATCAACACCTGCTAACATAACAGGCTGTAAACTGCCAATCTGTCGTAAACACAAACTTCCTACCTTTCTGGTTGTTTTCTTTAAACATCAACTGTAGCACTTGAATAAAAATTCTTACAGAAGTTCAACCTCCATCCTCCTTTCTACAGCAACAGGGAAAAAAAATCTCTAATTTAACCCGAGATTACTGTCCTCATATAATTATTTTTCCAATTCTCTCTGTAAGACTTGACACAAACAGTAAGATCCTTCCTATCTGTTCCAAAGAATATGAATTTAAGATCTGGTTAATCTAACTTTTCTCACAAGGAAAATACATTCTGGTTGTTGTATGTACATGTTTATTGTTGCTGTTCTTTAAAAACCAAATTGTCCCAGGTTTTGATGCTTCCATGAGTTAAGCGACTGGAATGGAAGAAGTGGCAGATGCCCACAGGGAGAACGGGACCAAAACCGAACTCAGCTGACCTTCTAGGGACTCTACAGCCCTTATCCTGCCCTGGAACAGGCTGCATTTCTGAAACAGCTGTCTCACTGCAAAAACAAGACCCTCTCCAGCACAAACGTGTGGCACTCAGGAGCTGTAAATTATGCCTCCCCCAATGTCTCCGATCAGGACACTTCTGAGAGTGACAGGGAGGGTGCTATTAATAATCCTGCCAGGACAGCAGGTGGAGCCGGGATGTGAGATCGTCACCCCATCTGTCACGTCTGCCTGAGCCCAGTGATCTTCAAGCTCCTTTTCCTGAGGTGTCCAGACGTCTAACTGCGAGGTGAGGCAGAGTGATGTTTATAAGCAGAACTCTAGAGTCTGATTCTTCAGTCAAACACTAGACCTTGCGTGGAGGGGAGCCCTAGACAGGCTCAGCGCAGACCGGGAGACTAGGTGCCTGGCTCAATTGTCACTGTGCCCCAGCATCTCTCGTCAGGAACTAAAGACAGCAGGTGCTCAAGAAGGCAGCTCAGAGGCTGAACCAAGGCTTCCCGCTGTATTCCCTGACTCTCAAAGGTGAGCACCTTCACAGTCTCGAGTTTGAAATCAGAGTGGGTCGTTTCGTAACCAGCGCTGCTGCTGAACCTCACTTCCTGAGAGGAGCTGCCGCGTCACTAGTGCGTCCTGCACGCGTTGGTGCCACAGGATCGAGAGGCGCAGTGACTGCCTGTCACCCCAGACTCAGAGCCACGCCCACAGTGCTCGTGGGACAATCTCCAGGCGACAACTCCCAAAGGGAGGCACTGTTTCACCTAACACTACCAGCGCTTCCCTGGCCTTAAAACTCTTAAGAGAAAGACTGGACCTTGCTTCCGCAGGGCATCCTCTCTCGGCCCCTCCCTCAAGTCAACGATACCTTCTTATGAATGCAGCCAAGAGTCTGGAATCCGATCAAGCACAGCTAGTGCAAATCCCATCCGTGTGGTCAACTCAGTGGGTGCTGAGTAGGACAGGCCTAGGCAGAAGACTGGATGGAAGGCCCCGACGGGCTTGTGAGCATCTTACTAAGAGCCTCAGCGCGTGCCAGACGACTGCAGCTGACCTCTACACCTCACCTCACCTCTGCACCTCGGGGACTTCTCTCCCACTCACAGCACTGCCCTCCTCAGAACCATGAAGGATGAAGGATGGGAACCAAAGGCTACCACAGGGCAGCAGTGGGTAACCCCTTCTAGGACGGCCCTAAGGAGCCTAGCGCAGCTGAGGAGTGTCGTGTAAGGTGGGTGGGGGGGTCCATCCTGGCTGAGAAGCTTCCGGCTCCAAAGAAGCCCACGTCTCATGATCACACAGGCTCGCCCAGTTATAAAAGGGGCTGCTCTCAGGGAACCCAGAGTATCATGTCCCACGGGGGCCTGTAGTTCACCTAGAGGTCCTCCCAAACCAGATGTAATTCATTAAACCAGAGGTCATTTTTAACATGAGCACTGCTCCCTAGTAATATATCTGGCATATTCCACCATTTTAAAAATGTTTTAATATAACTTACCATATTTAAGACTGAATAACTATAATACAAATGTGAAGTGAAGTGAAGTGGCTCAGTCATGTCCGACTCTTTGCGACCCCATGAACTGCAGCCTACCAGGCTCTTCTGTTCATGGGATTTTCCAGGCAGTAGTACTGGAGTGGATTGCCATTTCCTTCTCCAGCGGATCTTCCAGACCCAGGGATCGAACCCGGGTCTCCCGCATTATAGACAGACGCTTTACCATCTGAGCCACCAGGGAAGTCCAAATAAATACTCCAAAGTAATTGGTATCCATAGTACCTTTTAAACGTATTGTCATAAACTTACTGCCTTCGCTATCTTTAAGTGTACAGGTCAGTGGTCAGAAGCACATTCACCCTGCTGGGCTACCATCACTGCCAGCCACTCACGGGACTCTCTTTGTCCCCTAAAACTGGACTTAAACGCTAATTACATGTTAAGCAGTGATTCCCCATTCTCCCTTCTCCGAGTCCCTGGCAACCGCTATTCCGCTCACTTTCTGTCTCAACGACCTGACTACTCTAGGTGCGTCACACAAGTGGGACTGTACAGTCGTCCCGTGTCTATTTCACTTAGCACAAACTCCTCAAGGCTCATCCATGCTGACAGGACGTCACCAAGTGTCAGGTTGCCCCCGCTTTTAAAGGCTGGATAGTGCCTCACTGTGTGCCCAGGCATCACACTTTGCTTGTCCATCATCTGATGACGGGCGCCTTTTGGCTACCGTTATGAATAATATTACTATGAAACCGGGTATACAAATACCTTTTTGAGTCTTTCATTTTCGAGTCCTTCATTTCTTTTGGGTCTATTACTCAGAAGCAGAATTCTTGAATCATACAGTTACTCTAGTTTTAATTTTTTGAGAAACTGCCACTGTTTTCCATAATGGGTACACCATTTCACGTTCTCACCAACAGTGCATAAGGGTTCCGATTTCTACATATCCTGCCAAACGTTTGTTATTTTCTCATGTTTTAAAGCAGACATCCTGATGGGCGTGAGGTGGTGTCTCACTGTGGCTGTGGTATACATGTCACTAATGGTTACGATGTTGAGTATTTTTTCCTGTGTTTATTGGCCATCTGCATATCTTTTTTGGAGATGTCTACTCGTTTTTTAATTAGGTTGTTTGATATTTTCTGTTTGTCAAATGCCAGGAAACAGAGCTAGTTAACCAAAGTCAAATTCTTGCAGATAAACAATGATGATGTCCATACAATGGAATACTACTCAGCAATAAAAAGGAATAAACTAAATAAAAGCAGTAACTTCATGTACCTCAAAGGCAGTGTGCTAAGTAAAAGAAGCCAATTTCCAAAATCACATGCTGTGTGGCATTCCAGAAAAGACAAAACTACGAGGATAGAAAACAGACCACAGGCTACCAGCAGCCAGAAGCGGAGAAAGGGTTTGACAACAAAAAGACAGCAGAAAGTCTTTTTGCTGGGGCGAGGGAACTGTCCTCAGGCTTGACTGTGGTAAGTGTGTGTACTCAGTCGGTCAGCTGTGTCCGTCTCTTTGTGACCCGATGGCCTATAGCCCACTAGGCTCCTCTGTCCATGGGATTTCCCAGGTAAGATTACTGGAATGGGATGCCATTTCCTCCCCAGGGGATCTTCCAGACTCAGGGATCAGACCTACATTTCCTGTGTCTCCTGCACTGCAGGTGGATTCTTTACTGCTGACTCACCGAGGTTACACAAATTTACAGATAAGTTAAAACCCAAAGAATCAGAAACTCAAAAAAGGGTCAGTTTTACTATAGGTAAAATTTTAAGAAATTCACATGCAGAAGGGGGAAGGGGTCTCCTTTTATCCACAGAGGCACTGTGCTAACCAGGTTACAAGCATCATCTCATGGAATCCTTACAAAACTTCAAGAACGTATAAATACTGTCACTCGAGCCCAGGTCTGACTAACTAGGAGAAACTAAGTCCTGACTGTTCAGAACCCAAGATTCCACTTGATCGTTCCAAGATCCGAGTGTTTGCAAATTATTATTTATCATTTAGTAGCAGGAATTCAGCGTTGGCACCACGTCCACACATCATCTTTCTCTCCAGGGACTGGGTCCACAGGGCGCCTATCAGATCCTTCCTTAGCAGCACTTAATGACCTTAAAAAGCCCAAGAACCATCGCTCCCTATCGAGGTCCAGGGAGGGTCTGAGGCCTGCGTCAGGCCGGAAGGGAAGGCTCCTGACACTCAGGCTGCTCTCTCTCTGTGGTCCCCAAATGCCACAGCTCCAAGCAGCGCTGGTGACAGTGACTCATGTTCCCATGGTGATCTGAGGCTACAGGACTCTCCCAGCGGGAGAGGGCGCAGTCTCTCTCTGCACGACCAGGCTGGGACCAGGCTACAAGGGCCTGAAATGGAGCCCCGGTTCCTAGTCCCAGCTTGGTTAAATGCAAAAACTGCATTCTACAAGCCAGCACATTCAGGGTAATTAATAGACAGCTCCCTCGAAACAGACGAGGGAAAAAAAAAAAGGCAAGGATAGCTCATACAGGAAAGCGTGCTTCTGATCTGCACCTTTGGGTTTCTGATGAGCTCAGAGAATTAGTATTTGTAAGGTGCCCTCTGACAAGCTGAGGCAGAAGCACAAATTAGTGTGGTGATGGTAATTAAATGAGAGGTTCTTTAGCTCCTGGACTGAACAGTTGGAGAAAGTGAGACAGGTTGACTGGGCTTTGATCTCTCTGCAAACAGCCCTGTGCCCTGCGCGAGCTGGACTGACACACACTCACCCTCACTTATCAAAAAGGACTGGGAGAGCACGGTTACGAAACCAAGCCTCAGAGCAATACACCCGGATTTCTAAATCTATTTTAAACTGTGAAAATTAATCAAGGAGGAGAAAGAAAGGGTATGAAACCAACCCACTTGCCGATTCAAAATAATTTGTGAGTTACCTGCACACAAGGCCCTTGGAGGGCTTGTGGGGTTTCCACTATCACAAAACGAAGGCAACACTTTGTGATCATTTCACGTTCGGAGTTGAACAAAGACTGCCGAGTTAACCCTGAGAGTCTCCCCGACAAGGAGAGACTGAGGTGGTGTCTCTGGGATGGAGCAAAAACATACCTGCGAGAGACCAGGCCTGCTCTGGCTCTGAGATGAGCCGCTGCCCACAAGCACAGGCCCACCCCCTTTAGACAGACTTGCAGACAGAAGCAGGACTCCCCTCCCCCCGCTGCACGTGGAGGGCACTCGCGTGGCTGAAATTTCTGAAACCCCTCTTCCCATACATGTCTCTTTGGAGGTCTACTACTTAGTTATAAAAACCTATTTCCTGGAATTCAACTTTGACAGAGACAGACAGACACAGACACACCCTGCAAGGAAATACCTGGAGAGCCAGAGACCTTCCCTTCCGTGAGCGCTGAGGGCTGCGCTTCACTTACCGCAGGGCCGTGCTAGAGGAGATGGTCGTTTTCGAGCAGAAGGGGACATGCGGTAGGGACAAAAGCTAATGTCTACTATGTCGAGACTCTGCTACATGCTTCATGGGCATCAACTTATTTAATCTTCTCTCAACACCATACGGTAGGCCCTGTTAGAATTTTCTTTCCCTTTTACAGATAAAGCACTGAGGCTTAGACAGGCAAAGCCACCTGCCCACAATCCCACTGTTCCGTGGAGAGCTGGGATGCGGACCTGTAGCGGGAGGACTCAGCCGAAGGCCACGCTGCCCCACTCTGGGAGTCTTCCTCTCATCTTCTCGGGGGGAGACCGAGGGCTCAGAGGCCACTGGTCCAGGCCACGGCGCAGACCCAGGGGCCACGAAGCAGGTCTCCTGAACTCTGGCCTCAGGCTGACGCTGCCTCTAACATGCATGAGTGTTAAGAGAAGTATGAAAGCCTAGATCAAAAGTCTCCAGCACGGACTGCAGGCCAGATCATCAGCTTCCCGAGGGCGCAGATGCTCCCAAACTTCTCAGTACCCCCAGTGCCGCGGCGGGCAGCTGGATGCTGAGTGAACAGCTGGCCGATGCTGTATGGATGGAGACATGCTGAACGGATGGAGGGGTGGGTGCAGGGGTGGATGGATGGGTGAGTGAGCGGGGTGGCTGAGTCTGTAGGTGGGTGGATAGAGCTACACTGACTAAGGCCCACTTCCCATTGTTTACATCCAAAGTAGATTCCCCTGCAGTATTTTTGGCAAACCAAGCCGCCTCTATACCCCAGAGACAAGAAGCTGCTTCATAAATCTGTAGGCAGATGTGCGCCACCTTGACAGTCCTGCAGAGGAGCTGGAAAGCCCCAGGGGGAATCCCAGAGCAGGTTCCAACCACAGAGGACAGCACCCCTGAGCTAGCCACCCTGCAGCCTGCCACCCTGCAGCCCTGCGGAGGAGGAGCAGAGAGCGCAGCTCCAGGCTCTCGGTGGGGGGGCCAGGGGAGCACATGCCCCACAGCCAAGGGAAGGAGGACGAACCCAAGTTCCCCAGCGCGCCCACCTCTCCCTCGGCTCACGACCCAACTGTCACGTGGCACAATGCTTGCCACTTCCCTTTTGATAATAACAGACACAATTAAATCATAGGATCATAAAGTCAAACCCCAGAGCACACAGGGTACTCCACAACTGTGAGTGGTCTCCCTCCTCATCTGGGAGAAAGGCTGTGTTACTCTGACACCATTTAATTAAAAAAACAAAACAAAACAGACAAAACCTAAAACAAGAGCCAAAAAACCCACTAGTGCCTATCAAAGGGTTCTGAAAGCTATAAAGGAGTATGTTTTATCGTCATGATGAATGGCTACGTGCCCTGAAACACCAGTGTCATTAAAAACCAACAGTCCTAATTCACACCCCCTTCGATACTGCAGGCTAGACTCACGAAGAATCAGCGTAAGAAAGGGTGTGGAGATGGGTCTGTCCTCCCCATCAGGTGACAAGAGAGGCACAAGAGGCTCAGAAAGATTAGGCCATCTGCCCAAGGTCGCTCAGCAAGGAGGAAGGATTGCTGCCCACCCCTACCCCCCGCCCAGAGCTGGAGCGGGAGAGCCAGGGGAGCAGTGCCATCTCAAGCGCCCCAAAACTGTCAGCGGCCCTTTAAGTGCAGCAGCCTCCTCACCGGTGGAAAAGTCCCTAGAAATGAGGGCGCGCGTTTTGACCCAAGTCCCAACAGCCGAGAGAGCACTGCTGTCACAGCCGACGGAAATACGGGAAAATAAGATGCAGTCAACTGAACTTTAGTCCTGTCTTGGCCCCAGCGCAGTACGACCACAGGCAAACCTGAGCTTTCTGGGACCTCAGGGCCCCACGCACAGAGAAGCTCCGCGTGGAGTTTCGTCCTCAACAGTGCCTCGCTCCTGCTGTGGGGACGAGCGGAGACCACGTGTGTACGGTACACAGAGCGGAGTCTGGTCCCGGCACGTGGGAAGAGCTCAAATGCCAGCTACTACCACTACTTGTATTTATCACTGAAAGGAGGGGTTGAGAGCAGCCACTTCCAAGACCATGCACAGTCACCCATCTATTTATTCAGTCACTCAGAGAGAGAGGGCACACGTGATCATCCACAACCAGAAAATAAATACAACCTCTGTATCCAAGCCAGAGGTCTTGTTTGTTTTTCTGTTTGCTTGTTTGGGGCCAATGAAGTGGCTCCTCGGCGCATCTCACCCTCCTGCTCTCTCGCCCCATGTCCACGCTTTCCTTCTCTCAAGGGCTGCAAGCACCGCACTTCTGCTGGGGGGGCGGGGGCTGGCTCCCAGCGTGACAGTAAGTGTGTCGCTGGGAGCACCCCTGTCGAGTCCACACCAACGCCTGCACCCTGCCCACTGTCTCCAGCCCAGGAAGCATCACATACCGTCCTGGGCCTCACAGCTCCATTTCTTCTAGGCTTGAAAGGAGGGCAGAGGGTCCTGATCACAAAAGTTAACCTGCAGTAAAATGACCATCTGAAGCCAGCTAGCCAATGAAAAGCAAGCAAGGAGAAAGGGCATCTTTAAGGGACCAATGGGAACCAGGGATCTGAGCTGCTATGACACAGGAACTGTATTTTAGGAAGACGGGATCCAGACTGTAGCCCAGGACAGAGTCAGAGAACCATCATTCATCTTCCAAACCACAGCCTGGAGGAAACAACTGGGAGAAAGAGGAACTGGGACCATCTGAGGCCACTGCATCTTCGCGCACAAAAGAAGTGGCAGGGGAGACTGCTTAAACCCCTGACCCAGAAGAAAGGGGAGCCGGCAGAAGACCGGCAGCCCAGCTCTCCAGCCCCTCAGAGGGCAGGAACCGCACAACCACGCCACGCAGGTCAGCAGAGCACGCAGCGAGGCCGGAATCCCGCTTAGAGGCCAGAGGAGAGAAGTGACGAGTGCAGACGGGGCCTCCCGTCGCGGCGCCCACCATGGAGGCGGGCTGGGCAGGGCGGCACGCGCTGGCTGCGGGCTGCAAATGAAAGGCGAAACCCTAACTGCCCGACACGAAGAAGCATGGCCACGGTCGCCGGTGGCCCCGGAGTCTCGGGCTGCGGCCCCGGAGTCTCAGACTGTGGGAGCCTCAGCCTCCACCATGCCCTCGCCCTCTCCCAACGGGGCCTCCGGGCACCTGAGCTCAGTCTCCTCACCCATTTCTGGAAGGACACACTGAAACACTGATGCATGCATGTGGTTAACCCAGAACCCCAACTAACTGCACACCTGTATCAGAGTACTGGCCCAACTAATACACCAAAGAACATCCCAATTGGTGATTCAAAGGCCAGAAAGAGCCCATTTAAAGAGGATTTTGAGACTTGGAATCAGAAACCTGAGTTCATCCTTTGACAACATTAAACGAGATTCACAGTGAAGCGTTTTTGAGCACCTACTGTCTTCTAGACACAGTGATGCCAACACCATGGTGGACCCGGCAGACACTCTGCCTCAAGAGGCTAACAGTCTACTTAGGACTGTATCTGCTGATTTTTAACTTGAGGAAAGGAAACTGGGGCTTTGGTTTCTGAATGAGCTAAACAGTATCCTTCTATCCAGAAAGTTCCTCTGGGGCCCTCCCAGGGAATGCACGGTCTCTACTAGAGGAAGAGGAGGCACAATTAGCCTCAAGGCAGTCGGCTCTGGCAGAGGCGGCTGAGCATGTCCAGGAGGCAGGTTTTCACATCGAGCTGGCGGAGGACCCACGGGGGCGCCTCGTGGTGCCCAACGGCCAGCCAGCCGCCTTCCTAGGAACTAAAGAGGGCCTGCTGCTTGGAGAACCCTGCTCACCGTGACGTGGCAGCCTGAACCGGGGGGAGGGGGGGGGCGGGCAGAAAGGACACATGTCTGGAGTATGCACGGCGAGCCCCTGTGCTGACTGCCTGAAGCCGTCACGACACTGTTGATCGACTGGACTCCAACAGCAAATAAAACGTTAAAAAAACCCTCACAAATACACTTAAAAAAAATACAGGCCTTCTGCTTTAAAACAAAACAAGGACACACTAATTTTAGACTCCCCGTTCATGGCACAGATAGAGAAAAAGACCGAAAAAGAGAGAAAGACTCTCTCAAGGTCACAATGGTCCAAACGGTCAAATGGCCTAAGACAGATGACCACAAACTCAGATGACAGATCCTTCAGTAATTCACAAACTGGCTTTCCATTTCTTTGGTTTTAAATCCTGAAGCGGCCTCCGGGCAAGGTGGGAGCCGAGTCAGAGGAACACCTGTCGGGCGGCAGGGCGCCGGGGGCCGCGGGGGTGCGGAGCGGAGGCCCTGCCAGGCCGCTCTTCCGTCCAGTGCGTCATCTTGTTATGGCAACGGGACCGCGTTCAGCTGCCCAGAGTAAGACCCAGCCCTGTGCTCAAGGCGCGCTCCAATCCGGGCTGGTCTGGGACATGACTTTTCTGCAAGCTCATACATGACTCATCTTCACAGGCCTCCTATCAGGCCTGCTGGCTGCAAGGAGTCCCATTCAAACCACCTCTGCCAACAGCTGCTCTGGAGACCAGGCAACAGGGGCTGCCGAGGTCGACTCTGTGAAACGTGCTAGCCCGCACCTGTGCGATTCCTTGCCTCCTCAGGCCACGGCTGCTGCTGCTAACGCTGTTAGTATCCGGGCAGCCTGAAGACTGCACTGTGTGCCGTGCGCTCGGCTCTGCCTGACTCCTTGCTTCCCCACGGCCGGCGGCCTGCCAGGCGCCTCTGTCCACGGGGATTCTCCAGGCAAGAACACTGGAGTGGGTTGCCATGCCTTCCAGGGAATCTTCCCAACCCAGGGATCGAACCCGGGTCTCCTGCATTGCAGGTGGATTCTTTACTTAACGCTGTTAGTATCCGGGCAGCCTGAAGACTGCACTGTGTGCCGTGCGCTCGGCTCTGCCTGACTCCTTGCTTCCCCACGGCCGGCGGCCTGCCAGGCGCCTCTGTCCACGGGGATTCTCCAGGCAAGAACACTGGAGTGGGTTGCCATGCCTTCCAGGGAATCTTCCCAACCCAGGGATCGAACCCGGGTCTCCTGCATTGCAGGTGGATTCTTTACTGACTCAGCCACCAGGGAAGCCCAAAACTGCATTGGGCCTACCCTAATGTAACAGGATTTAAAAAAAAAAAAAAGAAAAAAAATTTAGAAACATGAACAATCAGATTAAGCTACTATGTCTCCAGCAAGTTAGGAAGCTCTAAGCAATGCTCCCTAAAGGGGCCGCTGGAGCCGGGGCGCACCACGACCCTGGGCAAATCACCAGCCTGCCCGGGCCTCAGCCACCCTCAGGGGAGAGGCGGGCTCACTGGCCCTGCTCTGGCACCAGGATCGCTGAAAGGAGGTTGTCAGTCGATGCACTCTGGACAGAAACTATAGAAACCGCACGCCTGTTCAAGCCCGTTTTGATGTTTCCCTGGCCCGGACCGGGAAGGCCAGGCCCAGTGGGGTCCAGGCGGCTGCAAGGGGCGCACGGTGTCTCCCATCAGGAGGGCCGCAGGAAGGAGGGAGTCAATGACCGATTGGACACATTTTGAGCACATTGATACTTGTGGGGTAAAGGAAGTATTAAGATTCGAGAGGAGTTTTAAAACTGGTCTAGGAGGACTCTCTCTGGGCCAAAAGCGTGCAGCCTCCTGTGAGAGCCTGGGCTTGTACTTTTCATGTGTTCTGACAAAATAGAGTGACAAAAAGTTACTATGCCTGCAAATAAGATAAGTTTCTCTTTTAAGGAAAGCAGCTTCACACATCTGAAAAACACAACACCAGAGTCTGAGACACTACTTATTCTGCCCTGAGGCAGGGTGCTGGCCAAGCCCATAGCCGCTTCAGTCAGGGACCCACAGAGCAGCCTGAGGCCACAAGGAGCCGAGAGAGCGGCCAGAGGGTTTGGTGGTGGGCGAAGGTCCTAGACAGACTCCTGTGGTCTGCCAGGAGTACACGGCAGGGAAAGAACCACTCCCCCCCCAAAAAAAGAAAAAGAAAAAGCCCTGAATAATTCACATCTCCAGACGGACTGCGTGGCTGTGGAGACAAGGATCCTTCTTGCATCACGAACACTAGAACAACGCCAGGCCCCTAGGAGGTTCTGGATAAACTACCGACCTAGAACTGAGGAAGGAGCCCCAGAGATTCTGAGGAGTACAGTCGGTGAAACTGAAGCCTCCTTCTTCCCGCCCCCTCGGCTGGGCCCACTTAACTGCCCACCCCTCACAGTTCCACCAAAAGTCTGATGCTATCCCTGGTAACCCCCAGCACCCCCGACCCTGCCAGAGCTAAGGCCTGTGTGACCACAACGTGCGCCCTGAGATCATCGCCACTCCCCAGAGCCCAGCACAGCGTGAGACCCCAGGCGCCGACCCCTCAATCAGTGCCGAGTGAAGGGATGGAGGAATGGATCCATGAAGGAATGGAGCAAAGATCTCAAAGTTCAGATAAAAAGCAACAAACACAAGTGGCGGCTTCTGCAAGGAAAGGGACGCACACTGGAACGCTGCCAGTCTGAGCGGGGAGCGGGCGTAGGCCCCGGGGTGGCAGCGAGGGTGGGTGGCCCCACCAGAGTGGCTCGCAGCAGCAGGGCTCAGGGTTACCAGGGCTGCCTGCTTTGCAAAAGAACCAGAAACCCAGATTGGGGAATGATCTCCTGATTTTTAAACGCAGACTGTCAAGAACACACGTGGCTCACACACAACACATCTATGGCCTGAATCCAGCCCACGGCCGCCGGTCTGTCGCCTCCGCTCATCAGGTGAGAGGGGTGTCTGGCTTCAGAAAGGTCAAGGCTTCAGTTCCCTGCACGCAGTGTGTCTGCCAGGAGGAAGCAGGAGCACACTGGCCCCAGAGCTGCAGACACAACCAGAATCAGGCTCACCGGCCCCCCAAGTGGCCCCAGCACTGCGCACACGTCCCACGGTGCAAGTCCTCAAAACAGGCCCCTCTCAGCTCCCCTGGAAAGCCTCTTCTCCGAGCCTGCCCTGCCACAAGCTCACCCCGGGAGCTCCCTAAGCCGTCTGGCTCCACTTGCTCCCTGCCTTCCCATTACATCTAGAAGACACCGGGGAGCCTCCCCCTCCCACTCCAGCAGCCTTCCTGGCCTTCTAGGTTCAACCCTTCTCCACCGAGCCTAAGTGGACAGGCCCCAGCCAGCCAGCAAGCTGACCCTGCGCCCCCCTCCGGAACCCAGACTGTGTTGAGCCCTCACTGGGCCTGGAGCAGATGACTGCAGAGAGCCTGATCTGGTCCCTACGGAAGGGTCTACCCTCAGAGGAGGGGGTACCTATGACCCCGACGCCAGGCAGGTGCTGCTGAGGAAGTAAACAGGTTGAGAGGCACCCTGAAAGAGCTCCCTGGAGGCTAAAGGGGCTGCGGCTCCCGAGGGGGATCAGGTGGGAAGGGCAGCAGGGGTCCTGGGCTGCATCAAGCTTCTCTCACCTCAGAAAACCCCAGCTGCCTTAAGTCCTGAGAAGTCAGAGCACTGGTCCTATTTTCTGAGTCGAGATTACCAACGCGCGGAAGCAACTCTCCTGCTCAAGTCAACAGAAAACAGCAAAGCCTGACAATGACCGCTGGCTGGGCGCCAGGCTCTGTAATCCACCAGAGCCTGTTCCCCTGCTAAGACGAGGCGCCCCTTCACCTGAGGACCTCTCCTTGCACGGAACACCTGCTGGTGACCTCACGGTAGGTCCATTTAGAAAAAGAACGCCAACAGAAACCCGAATGGAAATCTCGCTGAAATGCAAGTTGACAGCCACTTACGATGACCAGCAGAAAGCACCCGGAAGGCGTACCCTTCATTCCGGAGAGTCCCAGTGTGCCTCGACAGCTGTGCGCAAATCACACCAAAGGACCCGAGGTTAGAAGGACCTACTTTCCGCCAGCTCCACGCGAGGGGCCAACTTCAGCATTTCCTGTTCAGCCACCTCTCACCACAGGCACCTTCCTCCGGAGCTTTCCACACCCCCGGTCAGCCTCACGCCCCCATCAGCACAGGGGGCACCCTCGCCCTCTTTTCAGAGCCTTCCATAGGTGGCCCGGGGTAACGCTGGGGCCGGCTTGCCCACCCTCAGACCAGCTTCTCTGAAGGCAGGCACCCCGTGCTGCTGCATCTACTACAGCTCCTGGCAGAGGGGAAGGCCCAGGGGTAATCTGTGCCTTCCGAGAAGACCTGGCCTCGGGCCCCCTTTCTCCCGGGAGCAGAGCGCTGAGGGATGGCTAAGCCTGGAAAGCAGCCTGTGGGGCTGGAGGGCAGGGGAGGGGGGGAGGTGCTTTTCATTGTGTTCTTTTTGACTCTCCATGACTTTCAAATTTTTCAATTATCCTTATAATGAGAGAAAACCCTGTTGATGCTGTTTTTTAAAATAAAGCAGCCAAGTGTTCCCCATCACTGTCCAAGAGGCATGGCGCATCCTGAGAAACGCTGCACAGATTAATCAGAGGTGCTTCTGAAACCATGCATGCTGGCAGGGAACTCGCGGTCAGCGGACTCAGCCCTGGGCCTGGAGAACAATGAGAAGGACACCCAAGAAACAGCACCTGAGGCCAAGGGCGCGGCCTCGGAGGACAGCGCGGGGCCTCGGCTCCCAGAGCAGGGCCTGGGGGCGGGGGCAGCGCTGGCCTGCAGGCAACCACTCAGCCCATCACAGCGGGACCACGTTCGCTCTTACAGACAACGGTAAGGATCTGATAAGCCCGATGTTTAAGGTGCTCTGCACAGAGCCGGATACAAGAAAACCCTCAAGAAAGGCGGTGAAAACGTCCTTCCTGTACTCAAGCCACAGCCTGCAAGTTACACGGCCTTCTGGGTCCACTTCCGAGGCGCTTCTCAGAAAAGTACCCCGGTTCAACCTGGGAAACCAGCAACGTCCAAAATCAGTGTAACCTGCCCTATTTCCAGTCCCCGAAGAGCCCACCTTCCAGAGAGCTCAGCTGCAAAGGGGATGACAGGGTATCCGGTTATGACAACCAGTGGTGCCCCCGCTCCGGGAGCCCTGGACCCAGGGATGTGTCCTGCGAGGTGTCGCCGGCTTAATTAAGCCTGCGCCCCAGGTGCACCGCCCCCGAGTTGCGTCTGTGGAGACTACTATTTCCCAGCCCGGGGAAAACCCAGGTAACCGGAAGGCGAGGCTCTGAGATCTCTAGGAAGACACAAAGAGATGAGGCTGGCAACGAGATTTCTAACCGAACCCCAGACCCAACCGGCTCCCCGTACGCCCCCCGCTTCCAAGGGCTCAGCCTGAAACCCGAGGAAAGCTCGCCCGCGCCCTGAAAACGCCCGCAGACACATCCTGCCCCGCTGCCTTTGAAGCCTCCGAAGTGGAGACGTCTGGTTCAATTTAAACTCGAGGCTCCTCAGAAATGACACACAGATTGTGGCTCGGCTCCGTCACCGCCTGAAGGACGACCGCCCGCCGCCCGGCCACTGGGACACGCGGTCCCCGCCCGGGTCCCCGGCCCCTTGTCTCAGAGTTCACGCCGCGGGCCGAGCGGCGCGCACCGGCCCGGCCCGCCCCCAGGCCCCCGGCCCCCGCCCCGGCCCCGCCGGCCTGTGGCC
>SJYC01016975.1:0-18280 GCA_006408675.1 Madoqua kirkii
CACCAGGGCGCAGCTCCGCAGCTCGGACAGCTCCAGGTAGGAGAACACCAACTCCAGCACCCGGCTGGGCAACCGGCCCCCAGCCCCAGAGCCCGAGCCGGCGCCCGCGCCGCCGCCACTACAGCCAGCGCCGCCCGAAGCTGCCCCAGCCCCCGGGGCCGGCGCCGCCATCGCCTCACCAGCCGGCCCGAGGGCCGCCGCCGCCGCCGCCGCTTCCCCGGGCCCGCGAGCCGGCCGCAGCGCCGCCCCGCCGCCCGCCCGCCGGCCTCGGCCGCGGCCAGAGCGCCACCTGCCGGGCGCGGCCGCCGCGCCGCCGAGGAAGCAGCGCCCCCTGCCGAGCCGGAGCCGGCCGGAACTTCCCGCCCGAGACGCAGCGCCCCCTGCCGACCCGGAGTCTCTACGCTAGGGCAAGACCGGCCCCTGGCCCACAGCTGGGCCTCCGCGTCCGCTGCCCGCACTCACGGACCGTCGACGCCAGGGCGAGGGGTGGCATGGACCACCCGGGACTCGGCCTCCTCTGCTGTAGAATCAGACTCTCCAGCTCAAGGCCTGAGTCTGATCCCAACCAGGCTCAGCTCGCCCTGCTGACTTGCCCCCCCTCACTTGGAATACAGGGCTCCCACCCAAACTCTCATCTCCGCGCCAGGGCCTGTGACTGACCCCACCCGCATCCAGAGGCCCCTGCTGGACAATAGCCCATAGGGACACAGTGACCCCCTGCCTGCTCTGTTCACTTGACCCTCTAATGTGGACCAGGTTCCCTTCCAGCCTGGACTTCTGCTGGGCCTTTTCTAAGCACAGTCGTTAGTTCAGTAAAAGTGACTGATTTAAGAATCAAAGATCCTATTAGGCCTACAAAAATGTGCACAATCACTTATTCCCTCCAAAGAGTTTATAACTTGGAGAAGCAAAGTTAAATCAGATAATGCAAGTATAAAATGACAGATTTTAGTAACACAAAGGGTATTCGCATGTGGCAAAATCTCCAGCACCTCGCTCACTGTCCTTAGCCCAAGATAGAGTACAAAGAAGGATGAATTCAGCTTTCCCCCGGTTCCCTCAGGCACACTGAATAATCTGGAGATGGGGACAGAGTCTGGGGAGCACAGAGAAGAAATGGTATTAATAATCGACATTGCAAAGAGTCTTATTCACCGCTCCCTGCGCCCTCTGGCGGGCTTGCTGATTCTGTAACTGAGAGCCGGCCTTAGGTAGCAGCCAAATTTCCAGAGTCATCAGTGCCAGTTCTCTAGGGGTCAAAGGCAAAGCCAAAGATGAACACATTCATCTCTCTTTTCCAGCTGATGAATGGCTGCTCTGAGCCAGGGCGGGACGGCTCTACTCTCTCGGCAGCTGCAACACCAAGCAGAACTGACCTTTGGCCCCAGACCCCCTCCCCCATGCTCCCAAAGCTGTCCCCAGTCCTTCTAGGTTCTGAGTCAGTCTTTTAGGTCCAAAAGTCTGTATGCAAAGCAGAAAATTAGTTTCAATAGCTGGCCTGGTCAGGGTTCATGAGAGTGGAACCAAATATTAATATATTTAATAAATTGACACATCAAACCACAAAAGGTTTTCAAACAATGAAGTGCTTTATAAATGGACATGACTGTAAATAAGGGTCATGGAGTTTATTTAATAAAGGTTATTCATCAAAGGTGTTTATAGGGACTTCCCTGCTGGTCCAGTGGCTAAGACTCCGTGCTCCCAATGCAGCTATCCCAGGTTCCATTCCTGGTCAGGGAACTAGATCTCACATGTTGCAACTAAGAGTTTGCATGCCTCAACCTAAAAGATTCCACATGCTGCAACTGGTCAGGGAGCTAGATCCCACACGTTGCAACAAAGATCCAGGATTCTGTGTGCCACTATTATAACCTGTCTCAGCCAAATAAATAAAACAAATTCACAGCTGAGCCACCAAGGAAGCCCCCCAAAATTAAAAAAGGTGTTTATAATAGAACATATGCAAGGCGATGAAGCAAACACATTCCTGCGGCTGTGTTCTTCCTGCCCCAAGGCCTTCTCTCTTGCCGCTCTTTCTGCCTAGAATATTCCCTCTTCCTCGTCTCCACCTGGCTGACCCCCAGTCATCTTTCACTTCTTGATTTAACTGCCACTTCTACAGGAAATGCTCCCAGATGCCCCCAGTGGGGGCAGCTCCCTGTACTAGTCAGGATGCTTGATTTCACTGTCAGAAACCCAGCTCAGCTTGGTTAGGGCAAAAAAAGAATTTGTCGGACATCATAACCAGCAAACCAAGGATACAGCCAGAACCAACAGCTACCTCTAGGCTCTGAACCTGCAACATTGCTCCTCTGCTGCTGCTGCTGCTAAGTCTCTTCAGCTGTGTCCGACTCTGCGACCGCATTGACAGCAGCCCGCTAGGCTCCTCTGCCTCTGGGATTCTCCAGGCAAGAACACTGGAGTGGGCTGCCATTTCCTTCTCCAATGAATGAAAGTGAAAGCGAAAGTGAAGTAGCTCAGTCGTGCCGGACTCTTAGCGACCCCATGGACTGCAGCCCACCAGGCCCCTCCGTTCATGGGATTTTCCAGGCAAGAGTACTGGAGTGGGGTGCCGTTGCCTTCTCTGACCACTCCTCTAGGTTGGCTCTATTTACAAGTGACCCCTCTCTACCCAGTGGCTGTGTTGGGTACCAGCTGACTCTCTTTAGCCTAGTTTAAGTCACACACCTGCCCCCAAGCCTATGACTTGCAGGTGGGCGGGGTGGGGGGGAGAAGGATGCATAAACTGGCCAGGCTTGAGAATTGCGCTGATTACAAGAAAGCTTGGGAGTAGATGCCATAGAGCCAGCAACTGGGAACAGGGAAGGGTGATGCACAAACAGCAGCTGGGTGGCAGTGGGGAGACTTCCCTGGTGGTCCAGGGGCTAAACTGCATGCTCCCAGTGCAGGGGGCCTGGGTTTGATCCTTGGTCAGGGAACTAGATCCCACATGCTGCAACTAAAAAAGACCCCACATGCCACAAGAAATATCAAAAATTCTGTGTCCTGCAAGACCCAATGCAGCCGAATTAATTAATTATTTTAAAAAGCAATGTCTTGGGAACAGATGCTAATGAAGCAAAATCCATGGACATCCATCTCAGCATCTCAGAGGGTTAAGACCCTTGTAGCTTCCTATATGTCTCCTTGATAGCACACACGTCCACATATTCAGTTTCTCGTTATCTGTTTAATGTCTGTCCCCTTCAGGACACTGTGAGCTCCTACAGGTAGGGACTGTCTCGTCTGTACCCTTGGGATTTTAGTTTATGGAGGTGACTGAGTGACAAGGAGAGGCCGATGCCATTGAGAGAAGGATTTATTACTTAGATTTCTTGAGAGAAGGAGGCACACCGTGCCATGCAGAGCAATGTGGGGAGCATCAGGGTGGTCAGGAGGCAGGGGTAGGGGTGAGAGGAATACTCAGGATATGGGGTGAGAGGAATACTCAGGGTATGGGGGTGAGAGGAATACCCAGATAGGGTTTTTGTTTTTGTTTTTGTTTTTCAGGAAAGGCTAGGAAGGGTAGGGTAAACAGTTGAGGACTGACTAGTGTGAGCAATTCCGATGGGCTCTGGGTGGAAGGGGTGGGCTCTAGTTGCCCTGCGTGTGTGTTCACTCACGTCCGACTCTTTACAACCTCACAGACTGTAGCCTGCCAGGCTCCTCTGTCCATGAAACGGTCCAGACAAGAATTCTGGAGTGGGCTGCCATTTCCTACTCTGCAGAATCTTCTCGACCCAGGGATCGAATCTGAGTCTCTTGTGTCTCCTGCACTGGCAGGTAGATCCTTCAGCTCTGTGATGTCTAGGTAGTGCAGTTGCCTAAGGGCAGAGGAAGTATCGGCGCGGTGTAAGAGTTATGTAGCAGATAAATCAGAGAACCATATGGAAGCAGGTGTGTCTTCTTATAAAGTGGTTGGGACTGAAGATTCAGATAGGGTGGTTTGTGTACGAAAGGTGTTCTCCCTTCTACATCTCTAAGAATTGGCTAGCCTCTCCCAGGTCAGCAAAAGTTTGAAGATGTTGAAATATCGTAAGATAGACATGGAAAACAAACTTATGTTTACCAAAAGGGATGGGGAGTGGGGGTGGGGAGGGATAAATCAGGAGTTTGGGAATAACATATATACATGACTATATATAAAAAATCGGAGAAGGCAATGGCACCCCACTCCAGTACTCTTGCCTGGAAAATCCCATGGACGGAGGAGCCTGGTAGGCTACAATCCATGGGATCGCGAAGAGTCGGACACAACTGAGTGACTTCACTTTCACTTTTCACTTTCGTGCATTGGAGAAGGAAATGGCAACCCACTCCAGTGTTCTTGCCTGGAGAATCCCAGGGACGGGGGAGCCTGGTGGGCTGCCGTCTATGGGGTCGCACAGAGTCGGACACAACTGAAGCGACTTAGCAGCAGCAGCATATATAAAATAATCAATGAAGACCTACCATATAGCACAGGGAACTATACTCAATAACCTATAATAATCTATTAGGGAAAGGAATCTGAAAAGGAATATATATGTGTGTGTGGGGGGTGGGTGTGTATAACTGAATCACTTTGCTGTATGCCTGAAACACAACATTATGGTATGGATGTGAGAGTTGGACTATAAAGAAAGCTGAGCACAAAAGAATTGATGCTTTTGAACTGTGGTGTTGGAGGAGACTCTGGAAAGTGGAGATCCAACCAGTCCAATCTAAAGGAAATCAGTCCTGGGTGTTGATTGGAAGGTCTGATGTTGAAGCTGAAACTCCAATCCTTTGGCCACCTGATGCAAAGAGCTGACTCATTTGAAAAGACCCTGATACTGGGGAAGATTGAGGGCAGGAGGAGAAGGGGACCACAGAGGATGAGATGGCTGGATGGCATCACTGACTCAGTGAACATGAGTTTGGGTAAACTGTGGGAGTTGGTGATGGACAGGGAGGCCTGGCGTGCTGCAGTTCATGGGGTCGCAAAGAGTTGGACATGACTGAGTGACTGAACTGAACTGATACTTCAATTAGAAAATGTAAAAATAAAATGTCAATGTAAAAAAACAGCATGAGGTACAGAAAATGAAGATCATGATTGGTGCCAAGCCCACGTCTGGCTTGTACTCGTGGCAGCAGCCCAGGGAAGGGGCTCAGTCAGTACCTGCATGGGTGAAGCTGGGCCCTCTCCCAACAGTCCAGGGAGGGGTGGACCAGATGACCACTACACAGCTCTGCAGACTCCATCGTGGAAGGGCCTATGAGGTGGCCAGGAGCTTCCTGAGAGAGCCTTTTTAATACTGGGGCCTTTGCCAAAAGGGTAACACCCCCTTCTTGGCACCTGCAGACAACAGTCACCCACTGCAACAGCAGAGGTTCATGAGACCAGGGAGAAGACAACCAGAGAGCGTCTGGTGCCTCCGGAGCTCGTGCCATCTTGTCTTGTTGGCAGTCGCTCCACAGGAGCCTGCCCGAACTCCCAACTACATCGTCAGTTCAGGGGTGACCTCATCGCTGTATCTGACTGCAGATCAGAGGGGAGGCGGATTCCATACTATTTCATAGTACGCAGCGGTATGAGGGCTGCCTGGGGCTTGCGTGAGTTTGGTCACTGCCTCAGCCCTCACGGTGATCCTAGGAGGATGGGGTCTAGATCAGGAAGTATTTATTTGATCACGTGTTGTGTTGCTATTGTTCAGTTGCTAAGTCCTGTTTGACTGTGACCCCATGGACTGCGGCACTCCAGTTTTCTCTGTCTGCCACTGTCTTCCAGAGTGCGCTCAGATTCATGTCCATTGAGTCGGTGATGTAATCTAATCATCTATCTCATCCTCTGTCCTCCCTGTCTCCTTCTGCCCTCAATCTTTCCCAGCATCAGGGTCTTTTTCAGTCAGTCGGCTCTTCCCATCAGGTGGCCAAAGTATTGGAGCTTCAGCTTCAGCAACAGTCTTTCAGTGAATATTCAGGGATGGCTTCCTTTAGGATTGACAGGTTTGCGGTCCAATAGATACCAGCTTCATAACGGCTTTACAAAAAGAACTTATTAGAAAGCATGGAGAGGAGTGTCTCATAGAAAGCATGGGGAGAAGTGTCTCACGGATAGAACTGAAGGGCAGGAAGTGCAGTGCCTCCCTGGCACCTGACATGCACATGTGGTCCCTTATCCACCCTCCACCAGGTCCCCTCGTCTCCCACCTCAGCAGGCAGGCAGGACCCCTGAAGCATGCTTATTCCCAAACCTGAGTTCCAAGGCAGATGATCTGATTGGCTCAGCTCCAGTCAGAGGCCGGTCTCTGGTCCAATTGGCCAGGTGGGCGGGGTTACACCTTTCAAACCTCAGCTAGGGTCCAACCTTGCTGGTTGGGTAAAGGTAGGCACAGGCATTTTCTACAGTGAAAGTTAACCCCCTTGGCTGAGTGGGTTACACAAAGACACATTTCTAGTACATGGTCAGCCTGCTCCAGGCTCATGTCTTAACCTCTGCTACTGTGATCGGAAAGAGCCTTTGTATTCTATCACAAGTTAATCACTAAAGGGATATTGCCCATAAGCTTAAATTACACATAATAGCTCATCTCTGGGAACTCCGCCTCCCAGGTAATGAGTATTGAGCTAAAATACCGCCCCCCTCCTTTTTTTTCAGTTCACAGGAAACCTCCTGACCAGACCTAGTTGGTAAATGACTGCAGAAAGGAAGAAATGAACACATCCCCTTGGGAGGCTGACTGGCAGGAACCAGGCAATGTTTTTTACTCCCTCCCCTTCTAGTATAAAAGAAGCCGGAATTCTAACTCAGGCAAGATGGTTCTTTGGGGCACACATCCATCATCTTCTCGGTTTGCTGGCTTTCCAAATAAAATCGCTATTCCTGGCCCCAACAACTTGTGTTTCAGTTTATTGGCCTGTCGCGTGGCAAGCAGTATGAGCGTGGACTCGGTAACACTTGAACTTCCCTAACCCAGACTTCTCCAGTGTCTCACAGTACATTCCATGCTGCTCCAGCTGTGTTCAGTTCAGTTCAGCTCAGTTCCATTCTATTCACAGAGGCGGCATGTCCTTGGTGTACTGGCCTCATGAGAAAAACAAAGACGAACAAGACCTGGGTCCCAGTCTCCGGCAGCTCCAAGGGAGTTGGGCGTGGAATTCTCAGTCCCTCCAGAACTCCTCTATGAGACTGGCTGCGGTGGACGTTCCAGTGGGGGGCGGGGGCCGAGGTGTGTGAGCCCACCATGCTGTCTGGCTGTGAGGGTATTTATCTCAACTCAGAGCATCAGGGAAGTCTGGATAGAGGAGACAAATTCTTTCGTGACCTTGAAGGGCACTGGGGATCCGCTTTCACTGAGGTTTTGCTCGTCATTCATGACTGTGAGTCCCCCACAGCCCCCTTCCCTCCCGGTGGCTTCATCCCGCATCTGGTTGCAGGGCTCAGGAAACTGGGGAACTGTCCACAGACATCCTCCAAAAGGTGGGGACAGATGTCGGGGTCAACTCTGCCCTATCTGAATGTTGCGTCGCTCAGAGACTGCCCTGGTGGTCCAGGGATAAGAATCCGCCTGCCAATGCAGGGGACACGTGTTCGATCCCTGGTCTAGGAAGAAGAATCTGAGTAGCAACTAAGCCAGTGTAGAGCCTGTGCTCCACAAGAAAAGCCACCACAGTGAGAAATCTGTGCACTGCAATGAAGAATAGCCCATTTGCCTCAACTAAAGACAGCCCAGGCAAAAGCAATGAGGACCCAGTGCAGCCATTAAAAAAAAAAAAAAGTGGCATCGCCCAGACTGACCCCGGCAGAGCAGGCAGGACACTGGCTTCATGGTACTTCGGCTTTTTCTCAGCCAGGTTGGGGCCTCCCTGATATCTCAGTTGGTGAAGAATCTGCCTGCAATGCAGGAGACCCTGGTTCAATTCCTGGGCTGGAAAGATGCCCTGGAGAAGGGAATGGCTACCCACTCAGTATTCTTGGGCTTCCCTTGTGGCTCAGCTGGTAAAGAATCCACCTGCAGTGCAGGAGACCTGGGTTCAATCCCTGGGTTGAGAAGATCCCCTGGAGAAGGGAACGACTACCCACTCACAGTACTCTGGCCTGGAGATTTCCACGGACTATAGTCCATGGGTCACAAAGAGTTGGACACGACTGAGCAACTTTCAGGTAAGTTACCAGACTTCTTGTTCTGGGTAGTCAAAATCTGATATGAAACACGGGATTTCCCTGGTGGTTCAGTGCTTAAGACTTTGTGCTCCTGATGCAGGGGGCCTGGGTTTGATCCCTGGTCAGGGACTAGAGCCTGAATGCTGCAATAAAGACCCGGCACAGCGGAAAAAAGAGAGCTGAGTATGAAACAGATACATTTTTCAGTCCTGATACATAAGGTAAGTACAGCCTTGGCGACTGATTGCAATGGGCTGGTTGGGCCCGCAGCTGAAGCCCGCAGCGCGAGAGGCCTGGGCACCGGCCTCTCCTCAAGCAGCTCAGTGAAGCTGACAGACGGCCTGCTGAAGGAGGAAGTTGTGCAAGAGACAAGGTACATGGTAATCAGCAAATAGCAGAAGCACAGAAACACACAGCTCTCCTGCCCCCTAGTGAGCATTTAGAATTCTAAACTCCGTTGGCTCAAAGCCATTTTCAGAAAAGCACTGTACGGTCTTTTTGCAAATCTTTAAGAAAATATGTGCCATTATTGTGCAAAATAACAGACACCCAAAAGTGACAGTCTCCCTTTCACTCACGAGAGGGAACAACCTCATGTATATCTTTCCAGATTTCTCTATATTAAAAATATTGGGTTGGCCAAAAAGTTCATTCAGGTTTTTTCATACCATTCCATCTCATGGAAAATCCTGAATGAACTGGCTAACCCAATATATCCATTCCATCACCTGGTCCCATCACTTTATGGTAAATAGATGGGTAAACAATGGAAAAAGTGACAGACTATGTTTGGGGGCTCCAAAATCACTGCAGATGGTGACTGCAGCCATGAAATGAAAAGATGCTTACTCCTTGGAAGAAAAGTTATGACCAACCTAGACAGCATATTAAAAAGCAGAGACATTACTTTGCCAATAAAGGTCCATCTAGTCAAAGCTACAGTTTTTCCAGTGGTCACGTATGGATGTGAGAGCTGGACTATAAAGAAAGCTGAGTGCTGAAGAATTGATGCTTTTGAACTGTGGTGTTGGAGAAGACTTTTGAGAGTCCCTTGGCCAGCAAGGAGGTCCAACCAGTCCATTCTAAAGGAAATAAGTCATGAATATTCATTGGAAGGACTGATGCTGAAACTGAAACTCCAATCCTTTGGCCACCTGATGTGAAGAACTGACTCACTGGAAAAGACCCTGATGCTGGGAAAGATTGAGGGCAAGAGAAGGGGATGACAGAGGATGAGATGGTTGCATGGCATCACCGACTCGATGGACATGAGTTTGAGTAAACTTTGGGAGTTGGTGATGGATAGGGAAGCCTGGTGCACTGCTGTCCATGGAGTCTCAAAGAGTCGGACACAACTGAGTGACTGAACTGAACTGAACTCAATATACCCATGCACACACTTAAGGTTTTGGGTTTTTTTTTTTAATTAATTGGTTTAAAGGTACAAATCATTTGGCATGACCAAAGCTGGCTAGATGCCCACCAAGACCACTGCTGGCACATGGCCAGCCTCCTCTTGCTGTGAGGAGGGGCCATATATGTTCAAGGTCGGATAATGACACGTGGTTAAAGTAATGACTGTCATTTCCATGCCCAGCCCATAAAACCCACCCACACCTGATTCTCTGCTCTCTCTTCTCTTTCTGCTGTGGTGAAGGTGGAAGATGGAAGAAGGCTGTCCTTGAATGGTTGCCTGGAGCAGAGCACTGCTCCTTCTCACAGACCTGCATGGGACTGAGGATATCGATAGACAGATAGATATTTTAAAGCAATGTACTATCATTTACATATATACGTATGTATAATACATACATATGGGCTTCACAGGTGTCTCAGTGATAAAGAAACTGCTTGTGAATGCAGAACACAGAGGAGATGGGGGTTCTATCCCTGGGTCAGGAAGATCCCCCGGAAGAGGGAATGGCAATCCACTCCAGTATTCTTGCCTGGGAAATCCCACGGACAGAGGAGCCTGGTGGGGTACAGTCCAAAAGGTCCCGGAGAGTCTGACACGGCTGAGTACACCTTCACAATGAAAAAAACCTAGAAGTAGCTTTTCTTGACTAGGAGGCTGGAGAACACACATACGCCACCAAGTAAATCACTAATGAAATAAAGATGGACATGAAGCCCCCCGCAAAGTCCATGAGATCGAAAAGATTTGGACAGGACTGAGCGATTGAGTATGCATGCATACATACATAGAAAGACTGAGCATCTTTCTTGCTAATACATACAAATCCTCCTGATACTTTGTAAAAGCTATGTAGCATCCCACTGTATGAATGTATAAGAATGTATTTAAGCATGTTCTTCTTTTTTATTTTTTTATTTTACTTTATTTTACTTTACAATACTGTATTGGTTTTGCCATACATCAACATGAATCCCCCACAGTGTACACATGTTCCCAATCCTGAACCCCTCCTCCCACCTCCCTCCCCATACCATTTCTCTGGGTCATCCCAGTGCACCAGCCCCAAGCATCCTGTATCCTGCATCGAACCTAGACTGGCAATTCATTTCTTACATGATATTTTACATGTTTAAATGCCATTCTCCCAAATCATCCCACCCTCTCCCTCTCCCACTCAAAGAGTCGGACACAACTGAGTGACTGAACTGAACTGAACTCAATATACCCATGCACACACTTAAGGTTTTGGGCTTTTTTTTTTAATTAATTGGTTTAAAGGTACAAATCATTTGGCATGACCAAAGCTGGCTAGATGCCCACCAAGACCACTGCTGGCACATGGCCAGCCTCCTCTTGCTGTGAGGAGGGGCCATATATGTTCAAGGTCGGATAATGACACGTGGTTAAAGTAATGACTGTCATTTCCATGCCCAGCCCATAAAACCCACCCACACCTGATTCTCTGCTCTCTCTTCTCTTTCTGCTGTGGTGAAGGTGGAAGATGGAAGAAGGCTGTCCTTGAATGGTTGCCTGGAGCAGAGCACTGCTCCTTCTCACAGACCTGCATGGGACTGAGGATATCGATAGACAGATAGATATTTTAAAGCAATGTACTATCATTTACATATATACGTATGTATAATACATACATATGGGCTTCACAGGTGTCTCAGTGATAAAGAAACTGCTTGTGAATGCAGAACACAGAGGAGATGGGGGTTCTATCCCTGGGTCAGGAAGATCCCCTGGAAGAGGGAATGGCAATCCACTCCAGTATTCTTGCCTGGGAAATCCCACGGACAGAGGAGCCTGGTGGGGTACAGTCCAAAAGGTCCCGGAGAGTCTGACACGGCTGAGTACACCTTCACAATGAAAAAAACCTAGAAGTAGCTTTTCTTGACTAGGAGGCTGGAGAACACACATACGCCACCAAGTAAATCACTAATGAAATAAAGATGGACATGAAGCCCCCCGCAAAGTCCATGAGATCGAAAAGATTTGGACAGGACTGAGCGATTGAGTATGCATGCATACATACATAGAAAGACTGAGCATCTTTCTTGCTAATACATACAAATCCTCCTGATACTTTGTAAAAGCTATGTAGCATCCCACTGTATGAATGTATAAGAATGTATTTAAGCATGTTCTTCTTTTTTATTTTTTTATTTTACTTTATTTTACTTTACAATACTGTATTGGTTTTGCCATACATCAACATGAATCCCCCACAGTGTACACATGTTCCCAATCCTGAACCCCTCCTCCCACCTCCCTCCCCATACCATTTCTCTGGGTCATCCCAGTGCACCAGCCCCAAGCATCCTGTATCCTGCATCGAACCTAGACTGGCAATTCATTTCTTACATGATATTTTACATGTTTAAATGCCATTCTCCCAAATCATCCCACCCTCTCCCTCTCCCACAGAGTCCCAAAGACTGTTGTGTCTCTTTTGCTGTCTCACATACAGGGTTATCGTTACCATCTTTCTAAATTCCATATGTATGTGTTAGTACACTGTATTGGTGTTTTTCTTTCTGGCTTACTTCACTCTGTATAATAGGCTCCAGTTTCATCCACCTCCTTAGAACTGATTCAAATGTACTCTTTTTAATGGCTGAGTATACTCCATTGCGTATTAAGCATCTTCTTCTTGATGAACACTTATGTTTCCAATATTTTAAAATTATAAACAAAGCTGCAATAAACACCAAGGTCAGTATGTCTCGTGTGTGTGCGTGCTGTTGCTTCAATCATGTCCAACTCTTTGTGGCCCTATGGACTGCAGCCTTGGAGTGGAAGAGGAACATCATTGAGTCCAATGTGTCCCTGAGCAGATGGGGAAAGTGAGGCCCAGGGCGGGGCAGGACTGGCCCCGCCTCCTTGAAGGTGGGAGGGGTTTGAGGATGAGCCCTCTTCTGTCCTGAACCACACCAGGGGTGTCCCGGAGCTCTGGTGACCTCACACACAGCACAGCAGGGAGAGAGGCCCGGCTCGGCTCACAGGGTCCGAGCTTCCTCACACTCCACTCGGTGATCCTGAGATGTTGCCCTGAATGGGGAGGGGCGGAGAGCCCCACGGGGATGGCTCAGGGGCCTGCAGCGGCCAGGCCTGGTGATGAGAGAGGGGCAGGCCGCTGGGGCTTGAGGATGCAGCCCCGCCTGGGGGGACAGACCTTGCTCAGGCCCCGGGCCGCCCACAGCAGAATGGGCTCTGGTTGTGACACGTGGGGTAGGGAGGGGTGGGCAGATGCCCCCGAGCTCACAGCTGGACACTGGGGACTGGAGGACACAGTCTGCACCTGGGGTGGGGGGTCACCCAGCCATCACTCTCTTTCCACAGCTCCCCCTGGCATCTTGTTATGGACTCAGCTGACTCCCTCAAATCCACATGTTGAAGCCTTAGCCCCCAGGACCCCCAAATTTGTATTTTTGGCTGTAATTAATTGACTGTATTAATTTGACTGTATTTGGAGACACGGGGCCTTGAAAGGTGATGACATCAAAACGAGGCCGTTAGGGTGGCCCCTAGTCCAGTTCTGTTGCTGTTTAGTTGCTAAGTCGTGTCCGACTCCTTCTGACACTATGGACTATAGCCCACCAGACTCCTGTCCATGGGGATTCTCCAGGCAAGAATACTGGAGTGGGTTGCCGTGCCTTCCTCCCAGCCTAGGGCTTGAACTCAGATCTCTTACATCCCCTGCATTGGCGGGCGAGTTCTTTGCCACTGGTGCTGCCCGGGAAGCCCGTATCTCGCACATTCGTGTTATTGTTTCTGCAGGGCAGGTTCCTATTCCTTATTGTTTTAGATAAGGACACAGATACACAAGAACCTGGGCAGTGGAGAGCAGCATGGAATAGCTATCCTTGGTTATGGAATGCACTTGGAGACGCAGTAGAATGCAATGTTTAAGATCCTTGAAGAAAGAAAGAACCAGGTCCCAGTTCTGGTCCTGCTCCTTGCTAAGCAACCCTGTACAAGTGACTTAACCTATTTAAGCCCCAGTTTACTCATCTGTGACATGAGGGTAATGCTCGTGCCTGCCTCATATTGGCGCATCTGTAAAATGGGAATAACAAATTGGGGTCACGAGTATCTATCTCATAAACTGACCAAGGTTGAGTGATGAAGAAAGGAAGGAAGGACAGTCATCCCTGAAGGATGGAAACAAGCAAGGTAGCCTTATGACTGTCCCAGTTTAATGCTCGGAGAGTTTCTAGGCCACAGAGCAGGGAGGGGGACCCAGGCAGAGCCTCAGGGACCCCCTAAGGTGAGGTGACAATGCTGAGAGTCTGTGGAGAGCAAGGCAGACAGTTCACAAGACGGAGGGGAGATGAACAGGGAACTGCAGGGCAGGGGGGGACAGGGCAGACTGTGTTTCCTGCTCCGGGGAGGACAGAGGAAGGGGCTGAGTCTCATGGGTCCGTTGTCTCCTTCTAAACTCACCAGCCAGGGGGCTTCCCTGCTGAGCCAACGGTTGAGTCTGCCTTGCAATACAGGGGATGCTGGTTCCATCTCTGGTCCAGGAGGACCCCATGTGCCTCGAGGCAACTGAGCTGGAGCCTCACAACTACTGAATCTGAGCACCCTAAACCTGTGCTTTGTAACAAGAGATGACACCACAGTTAGAAGCCGGGGCATCACAACGAGAGAGGAGCCCGGATTGGCCGGAACTAGAGAAAGCCCGTAGGCGGCAATGAAGACCCAGTTCAGTTCAGTTCAGTTCAGTCACTCAGTTGTGTCCGACTCTTTGCGACCCCCGTGAATCGCAGCACTCCAGGCCTCCCTGATCATCACCATCTCCTGGAGTTCACTCAGACTCACGTCCATCGAGTCCGTGATGCCATCCAGCCATCTCATCCTCAGTTGTCCCCTTCTCCTCCTGCCCCCAATTTCTCCCAGCACTGGAGTCTTTTCCAATGAGTCAACTTTTCGCATGATGTGGCCAAAGTACTGGAGTTTCAGCTTTAGCATCATTCCTTCCAAAGAAATCCCAGGGCTGATCTCCTTTAGAATGGACTGGTTGGATCTCCTTGCAGTCCAAGGGACTCTCAAGAGTCTTCTCCAACACCACAGTTCAAAAGCATCAATTCTTCCGAGCTCAGCCAGAACTCACACCCTCTGCCCGAGGTCACACTATATGACTTGCGCACGTGCCCTCTCAGCAGTTGTCTCAGCTCCCAGAAAAGGCACCCACTGTGTGTGTGCACATTAGTTCTAAAAGGTCTTGTAGGTAGGTCTTCATAGAACCATTTAACTTCAGCTTCTTCAGCATTACTGGTTGGGGCATAGACTTGGACAATCGTGATATTGAATGGTTTGCCTTGGAGACGAACAGAGATCATTCTGTCATTTTTGAGATTGCATCCAAGTACTGCATTTCGTACTCTTTTGTTGACCATGATGGCTACTCCATTTCTTCTGAGGGACTCCTGCCCGCAGTAGTTAAGTATAATGGTCATCTGAGTTAAATTCACCCATTCCAGTCCATTTTAGTTCTCTGATTCCTAGAATGTCGACGTTCACTCTTGCCATCTCTTGTTTGACCACTTCCAATTTGCCTCAATTCATGGACCTGACATCACCAGTCACATCCACAGCTGGGCATTGTTTTTGCTTTGGCTCCATCCCTTCATTCTTTCTGGAGTTATTTCTCCACTGATCTCCAGCAGCACATTGGGCACCTAATGACCTGGGGAGTTCCTCTTTTGGTATCCTATCATTTTGCCTTTTCATACTTTTCATGGGATTCTCAAGGCAAGAATACTGAAGTGGCTTGCCATTCTCTTCTCCAGTGGACCACGTTCTGTCACGAAGACCCAGGGCAGCCCAAATAAACAAATGAATGAACAAACAAAAAACTCACCAACCAGATTGAGCAACTCCTCCCCAGGGCTGGGGTGGGAGGGAGTGCAGGCAGGGGCAGAGAGGTGCTAGGAGTTTATGCAATCCCAGCTCTATCTAGAAGGAAGAGTGTGGAAGAAGACAGGAGAAGCAACGGTACTGTAGACCATTGATCCCTCAACATGCTCTCCTGCCGGCTCTGGGATTATTCTGAGAGCTGGGTCTGGATCCTCAGTTCCTCTACCCATCTGCCTGTCACAGGATCTGCTCAGTGGACCCATTTGCTGTTGTCTTGGTTGAGTATTTATCTCGCTGGATAACAAACTGTCTCTGCATTCCGTGGCTTAAACCAGTGCAGCTCCTGGGTACCAGTAAGAGTTCACCTGGGTGGCTAGCATCTGATCTTGATGGCATCTGCCAGGGGCTGGATTTGGAGGATTCACTTTCCAAAGGGCTTCTCCAGGAACCTGCTGGGCCTCTCTCTCTGTCTCCACAAGGCTTGGATTTCTTGCAGAACAGGGGGCTAGGGGAAGACGCACTTGGAACATGGTGGCTGATACCAGAGAGGCTGGAAGCAGAAGCTCCTAGGGCAATTAAAGGCCACTCGGGGATCTGACTTGGCATGGCTTCCACCCCTGCGATTCTATTGGTCAAGCCTTCCATCCCTGACATTCTATTGGTCAAGTCTCCATCCCTGTGTTCTATTGGTCAAGCCTTCCATCCCTGTGTTCTATTGGTCAAGTCTCCCATCTGCCATTCTACTGGTCATCTTCCATCCTTATGTCCCATTGGTCAAAGCTGTCCCAGGATCTGCCCATATTCAAGTGGGTGGAGGAACGGACTGCACCTCCTGGTAGGGGTTGGCAAGGTCACTAAAAATTACCATATGGGACAGAAGATGATGTCCCGATCATCTTGGGGAGGTTCATCTGCCACAGCCCCTGCTTCCAACCCCATGGGGACTCCACTTCCAGCTCAGATTTCCTCCTGAGCCCCCCGCCATGGCCTGCTGAACATCTGCCTGAGGCTGTCTTGTAGGCAGCTCAGACCCAAAATGTCCAAACCTGGATGCAGCCTTTCACCCCTGAACCTGCTTCTACTCGGGGTTTCCTATTCAGAAAGTACCATCTTGCTCCACAGGTTGCCAAATTCAGAAGCCTGGGCATCCATCTCGTCTCTGCCTTTGCTCAGCCCCCCACCCCGCAATTACAAATGTCTGGAAGCTCTCCTTTCCCCTGTCATCCCACCTTGCCACTCTCCTTGCTCCTCACCTGGGCCTCCATCTCACACCAGTGTCATTCCAACAGCGCCCTAATGTGCCCCCTTCATTCTTGTCCTTCTCACAATTGTTCTCTATGCTGAGGCCAGAAAAATCTTCCTTCTAAAGCTGATGGTGTCAGCTCCTCATTAAAAAGCCTCAGCCCATCACCCTTAGCAGAAAGTACCAATGCCCGCTCTCATCTTCAACCTCAACTCTCCTTCACCAGGAACACCCGGGACCCCTGGCCACCCCAACCACTTGAGATTTCCGAGTGTGCTGGGCTCTCCTGCTGTCTCTGGACCTCGGCCACTTCTGTCCCCTTCACCGAGGACTCTGCCCCCACCCCTCCCTCCATCCTTGTTGAGATGGCTCCATCTCTTCCTTCCAGTCCCACTTGAAATGTGACCTTTGAGAAATCCACTACTTTGGAGCTTATCACTCAACTAAAACAATATTTTACCAGGCAAGATAGGAAGTATGCACAGTAAACAGCATACATTTAAAGTGTATGAGTTTTGACAGATGTACACACTTGTGAAATCACCATCAATAATCAAGATACAGAACATTGCCACCACTCCCAGAGCTTTCCTCATGCCCTTGGCATTGACCCCCTTCATCCACCAGTGGCCCCAGGCAATCACTGACCTGCTTCCTGTCACTCTAGATTCTTCTCCACTTTCTAGAATGTGATCTAATGGCATCACGTGCGTGTGCCCTTTCTGGTTATCTCAGTTTTACACTTTCTTGTTTGCTTTGGGGGCATCTCCCCCTAAAAGGGTGCAAGATACACAAGGACAGGGTTTGTGCCATGTGTGTTTACACTGTGCACAAGGCCTGGCACACAGTAGGTGCCCATGAATATTTGCTGACTAAATCAACAGACACCAAGACCTTAGGTAGCCTCTCTGGGGCCGGAGCTATTTTGGCCAGGGAGACCTTGAGTCTCTCTAGCCAACCAAGAGAGCAGGGAGCGTGCTAACACAAAATTGTCTTCTTGGGGGCTTCCCTGGAGGACAGGGTTTGTGCCATGTGTGTTTACACTGTGCACAAGGCCTGGCACACAGTAGGTGCCCATGAATATTTGCTGACTAAATCAACAGACACCAAGACCTTAGGTAGCCTCTCTGGGGCCGGAGCTATTTTGGCCAGGGAGACCTTGAGTCTCTCTAGCCAACCAAGAGAGCAGGGAGCGTGCTAACACAAAATTGTCTTCTTGGGGGCTTCCCTGGTGGCATAGTGGAGAAGAATCTGCCTGCCAATGCAGGGGACGTGGGTTCGATCTCTGGTTCAGGAAGATTCCACACACCGTGGAGCCACTAAGCCTATGGGCCACAGCTACCGAGCCTGAACTCTAGAGGCTGCGAGCTGCGGCCACCAAAGCCAGAGCGCCTTAGGGCCCGTGCCCTGCGACGAGAGAAGCCAGCACAGTGAGAAGCCCGCGCGCCGCAGTGAAGAGTGGCGCCTGCCCGCCGCAGCCAGAGAACCCAGGCAACAGCGAAGACCCAGCGCAGCCAATACAGACACGTCGCAGAGACAGTCCCAGCTCTCTGCGGCAAAAACAGAATTGTCTTCTTGGAAATCCCCAGCCTGTTCTGGCAACCCCCACCCCCACCCCCACCCC
>SJYC01016976.1:0-17983 GCA_006408675.1 Madoqua kirkii
CCCACCGCCCATTTCCAGGACTCTTTGATCTCGCCAAACTGAAACTCTGCCCCCATTAAGGCTAACTCTCCATTCTACCTGTCACGCCTACCCCCAGCCCCCGCAAACACCATTCGACCTCCCGTCTCCATGAACTTGACTACTCTGCGTATCTAAGTAGGATCGCACAGTGTTTGTCCTTTGGCGTCTGGCTTCTTTCGCTTAGCATGATGTCCTCAAGGTTAGTCCATCCATTTTGTGGCACGTGTAACGTCTCACGAATATCCTTCTTAAGGTTGAATAATAATAATATAGTTATTTATTATATAATTAAATGTATAATCATATAGTACATTATATAATAATAAATATAATATAATCAACAGAAAATAATATGAATAAACAAATGTAATATAATATACAGTTGTATGATAAGTATAATTTACAAATATAATATTTTATCAAATATCATTGCAATATAATATATAATTTAATATTTATATATAATGGGCTTCCCTGGTGGCTCAGATGATAGTCTGCCTGCAATGCAGGAGACCCAGGTTCAACCCCTGGGTCAGGAAGATGCTCTGGAGAAGTGAATGGCTACCTACTCCAATATTTTTGACTGGAGAATTCCATGGACAGAGGAGCCTGTCATTAATTATATAATTATATAATAAATAGATGTTATACTTAATATTAATTTGGGCTTCCCTGGTGGCTTAGAGGGTAAAGCATCTGCCCATAATGTGGGAGACCCAGGTTCGATCTCTGGGTAGGGAAGATGCCCTGGAGAAGGCAATGGCAACCCACTCCAGTACTCTTGCCTGGAAAATCCCGTGGATGGAGGAGCCTGGTAGGCTACAGTCCATGGGGTTGCAAAGAGTCGGACACAACTGAGCAACTTCACTTCTTCTTAATATTACTATATTCATTATTATATATTATATTTATAATTATTTATTGTACTATATCACACTCAATAGCATCATATTTAATATATTTAATGCATTTGCTATGCTAATATCTGATGTATTTAATTATACAATAATTATAGATTATGATGATTATATATTTTTGTTCCTTTGGTTTTTGCTTATCCTTTCATCCCTTGATGGACTCTTGGGTTGCTTCCACCTTTTGGCTATTGTGCATAATGCTTCTGTGAACACGAGTACACAAATATGTCTCAGTCTCTCTGCTTTCAACTCTTTTGGCTATAACCCAGAAGGAGAGTTGCCAGATCATATCGTAATTCTATTTTTAATTTTCTGAGGAAGCACTATACTGTTTTCCAGAGGGTTGGACCATTTGACATTCTCATCATCAGGGCACAGGGATTCCAATTCCTTCACATCTTCACCAACACCTGCTATCTTCTGTTGTGCTGTTTTTCTCTTTTCATATGGGCTGTGAGGGAAAGTCAGCTTCTGAGAGTTGCCTTATTCCTTGTCAAAGTCTTCTCCCAAAAGAAGCCTGATCTCTGAGCCACACAGATCTCAGTCCTGGGAAATTTCAGCTCTGTTCCAACAGTGATCTCACAACTTGAGGGTCACCAGTGGAAACCTGAGGCAGTTTTGACTTTTCGGTGTCAAATGGGTCTTCACTCAACAAACATGTATTATGAGCACAACTCAGACAGGGCCTGGGTCCGTGGTGGGACCTGGCACCCCAGCTCACGTTGGCCTTCCCCTTGCCTGCACCATATGGAATTCCATGGAGACATCTTGCTCACCTGGACAACAAGGACTGGATCAAGAATAACCCTCCTTGCTGGCTCCTCTTGGCAGCCATCCTTGTTCTCCTCTCTGCTTCCATCTGCTGTTCACTCTACACTATCTTGTCTTATTTTATGAACCCTGTACGCCAGTTTTAATTAGGTTTTCCTCCCAGCACAAGGCAGAACATAAATATAAATAAATGAGAAATTGAAACAAGAGTGGCCTGTGGATATAATTAGCAGGAGTCTAATTTTAAGCTGACTTAATCAAAATACTCTGTTAGGACGTTTAGAGATAGAATAGTCCCAAGCATCACACCTACCCTCATGCTCATGACCCCCATGAGTGGCGTCAGGACCAGCTCTTCCCAGCAGCCCCCTGCAAGGTCTTCCCACGGGCATGCTGGGATTGTCCACGGATGGCAACAGTGCTCCCCATCATCACGCAGCCTGCTGCCGTCTGTGCAGATCCTGGCCCCCGTCTTGCCCTCTTTCCCTCCTGAGGGTGAACTGGCAGCATGGTCTGTGCTTCCTGATTCTCCCATTCTCCCAGGGACCCTTGCCAGCCAGGCTTCCCTGCTTCTGCCAACCAGCTCTTATCTGCCTCCCTGTTCCAGTCCTCTGGCGCCTGGTTTCTCCCCCAGGACCCCCAAACATCTTTATTACTTTCCTGGTTTATAGAATGAACACATGTTTGTTACAATATTTTTCAGCTAACAGAACTCAGGAGAATGGAAAAAGGAGAAAATCATCCTAAATTCCACAATTCTGTGACCATCACTATCAATATTTTGGCAGGGAACCTTTCAGACCTGTTTCCCAAAGTGTGTTCCTTTGAACAGTAGCTCTGAGAAATGCTCCTTATGGAATAAAAGGGATTCCATAGTCAAAAGCACCAGGAAAAGGACTTCTCTGGGGGTCCAGTGGTTAAGACTTCACCTTCCAATCGGGGGTGTGGGTTTGACCCCTGCTGGGAGCCGAGATCCCACATGCCTCTCGGCTGAAAAACCAAAACAGAATGGAAACAATATTGCAGCAAATTCAATAAAGACTTAAAAATGATAGATTAAAAAAAAAAGTCCTAGGAAGAGCTACATTGTGCTCACAGAACATCACAGTTCATAAGCAAGGTAAAGACACTGAATTCAGCTTCCTTAAAATTCTTCAGAATAACCCCAGGAACCCAGATTGGAAAACATTATTTCAAGGTCTTTCCTAAGAGCTGACTCCATATACAGGCATAAAAACACTCTTTTTAAGAAAGCTTTACAAAAAAATCAGATTATACTAAATAGCCCTTTTGTAAGATTTATCATTCATTTTCCTTGTTAATAAGGATATATCATCAGTGCAATTTTAAAATGAAATTTGATAGATAATAAATGCACATGAATTGAGAACCCAGACATAGATGCCACAAGTATGGCCACCCAAGTTTTGACAAAGGTGCAAAAAGGAATTCAGTGGAAGAAATATAGCCTTTTATACAGACGGTCCTGGGGCAAGCGACCATTCGTATGCAAAAATATGAGCATCAACTTAAATCTCATGCCTGGTACAATATTAGCTCAAAATGGATCAAAGGCTTAAACAAAAAATGTGGAACTATAGAACTTTTAGAGGAAATAAAGGGAAAACCATTTGGATCTAAAGGCCATTTTAAGGGAATGAAGACACAAGCCATAAACTGAGAGAAAACATTTGCAAACCATGTATCTGATGAAGGACTAGTATGTAGAATACCTAACACTCTAAAATCCACTTTTAAAAAATGAACAATCCAGTTAGAAAAATGGGCAAAAGGCATGAAAAGAGGCTATACTAATGACAAGAAAGCAAATGAAAAGATGTTCAACATCATCAGCCATTGGGGGGATGCAAATTAAAACTGCAATTCAGTATCCACATGCCTATCAGAATGGCAAAAATGAGAAAAAAACGGAGAGCCCCCAGTTGTGGCGAGCATACAGAGAAACCGGCTGGCTCACACACTGCCGGTGGGAGTGGAGCACGGCACAGCCCTCTAGAAAACAGCCGGGCCGTTTCTCACAGAACTAGACATGCACGCAGCATATCCCTGGGCAGTTACACCCCTGGGCACACACCCCAGAGAAATGAAAACGAGTGTTGCCACAAAGACCTGTGCGCCACGGAGAGGACTCAGCAACAAAAAGGAATGAACTCGATTCGCACAGCAGCTGGATGGCCCTCCAGAGAACTCCACTGAATTTTAAAGGGCCAGCCCCCCAAAGCTCTATATTGTATGATTCCCTGTATATGAAGTCTGTGGAATACAATTCTTGTAAGGGTGAAGAGCAGGTGAGTGGTTGCCACAGTTAAAGAGGGGCGGAACGGAAGTGGGAGTAACTGAGAAAGGAAAGCAGGTCGGGTGGTTGCAGGATGAGAGCGCCGTGCATCTTGTCTGCGTGGATATCAGCATCATGGTTGATGTACTGCACTAGAGTTGACCTACTGTGCAAGACCTTAGCCATTTGGTAGAGGATACTTGGGCCCTTTCTGTGTTATTTCTTATAATTACAGGTGAATCTAGTTATTTCTAAATAAAACATTAAAAAGAAACCAATGTATTTAGACAATGAAAAGTAGGTGCCCCCCTTTCCCAGGAGCAGCCAGTGACCAGTTTTTGCGCCTCTGTGTTTCACTGACTGGATGTGCCATATTTTTATTGCAGTGGTCCCCAACCTTTTTGGCACCAGGAACCAATTTCATGGAAGACAATTTTTCCATGGACTGCCAGGGGTATGGTTTCAGAATGATTCAAGCACTTTATGTTTATTGTGTCCTTTATTTCTAAAGAGTTTCCCTGGTGGCTCAGATGGTGAAGAATCTGCCTGGAATGCACGCAACCTGGGTTCGATCCCTGGGTCAGGAAGATCTTTTGGAGAAGGAAATGGCTACCCACTCTGGTATTCTTGCCTGGAGAATTCCATGGACAGAGGAGCCTGGCGGGCTATAGTCCATGGGTCAACAGAGTCAGACAGGACTGAGCAATTATCACTTTCACTTCACTCATTTCCAGCCTAATGCTGCCGCTGATCTGACAGGACATACCAGTCCGTGGCCCAGAGGCTGGGGACCACTGCTTTATCGGGCCAATTCCATGCTGTTAAGAGCTTCCACTGTTTCTAAATTTACCATTACAAGCCATGTTATTATGAGCATCCTTGTGTATATATCTTTGCTAGAAGTGACATTTCTGGGTCAGGAAATACCCATATGTGAAATGTTGATACACGTTGCCATATTGTCCTCTAGAAAGATGGTATCAACTTACACTTTCCCTTGATGGGTTCATCCTCTGACTGCACAATCCCTCTCTCTTCTCATTAAGCCACACTTTAAGAAAGGGCATAGCCAATAAAAACTCCAGATACACTTTATATCTACATTACATACAATCCAGGATGTCAGAACGAAAAACAAAGGCTCATCTTCCTTATTCACAGATTCCTATGAGGCAAATGCATCAACTCATCACTTGGGCGAGTTTGTGTTTTGTTTTTTTTTTTAATGAAAAGACAATGCTCTGGATTTCAGAAAGATCAACCATTCCTAGCTTTGATATGACATTTCCTTTAGTCTTCACCTGAGACGTCTTCTTGAAATCCTGTCGACCCGCACTTTTGCTGCTCTGAAAAGCAAACCATGAAGCCTCTCGTTTGCTAGAGGGGGAAAAGTTAGTTGTCACAGTTGTCCAGGCCCAGAAAGTTTGAATAAGACAACCCGAAGGTCAGTGCCAAAGGGAACATCATTTTGGCCTGACAAAGTTGGTCCTGGGCCAGAGAGAGGCCACCGGCGACCCCCTGTGCTGTTACTTATCGACTGGGAGGGCTTGGTTGAGCTACTTATTAGTAAATGTGTCCTTGAGAGTAAAACGGGTGCAATAACAGTGACCGTGCATTTAAGGCAGGGAGTGGTGCCTTCACAGGAAGGATGGAGAAAGGAAGCTCCAAGTAAGAGAGATGATTCATGGAACATCGACTGATCAAGGGAGAGGGCAGGGTCAGAAGACAGTGCTCCCGACTCGCACCCAGCTATTGGGACTTCCCTGCTGGTCTAGTGGTTAAAGAATCTGCCTTGAGATGCAAGGGATGTGGGTTCAATCCCTGGTGGAGGAACTAAGATTTCACATGCCCCTGGTGGAGGAACTAAGATTTCACATGCCCCTGGTGGAGGAACTAAGATTCCACATGCCGAGAGCAACTGACCCGGCACAGGAAAAAACATTTTTTTAAAAGAAGCCAACTGTCCCTAAAGCAACTCTGAGCCTTTCAACTTGTAAAGTTAAGGGAGGGAAAGTAAGTTGCTGAGTAAGCGCTCAAGAAACAACACAGTATGGTGACCCACAGGCGAGCCACGCTTTCACCTTTGATACCATAAGCAGCCTGCTGCGCTGCAGACAGAAGGCTCAAAACCCCCGCATCCTTTTCCCAACCCATGGGACTTTGGCGCTGTTAGTGTCTAACCCCGCTACCAAATGTGCCTTCATGCAAAATCTGCAAACTAGAATCTGCATTCACAGCTTTTTTTCTTTAATTAAAATAGATTTTATTGCCTTTTTTTCCATATTGAAAAAACTATAGCACTTTTATTATAGGAGGAAAATAATGAAAATTACAGAGAAGCAAAAAGAAAGGGGCAAAAAGCCACCATCCTATTCCGCAGCTTTGAACTAGGAAATCAATTAAGTACATTTCAGGAAAGGAAGCCATCTAGGACGATCCTTTGGGGTTTTCAAAACAGTGAATAAGGGCCAGCCTCCCCAGGATTCTGTCTGTGCTTCGCACGTGTGGTCTCTGTGGGGCCCTACAGCCCCCCCAGGATTCTGTCTGTGCTTCACACGTGTGGTCTCTGGGGGGCCCTACAGCCCCCCCAGGCCCCTCTGGCCTCAGGGTCCCACCCACCACTGCCCTGCACTGCCCACCACTCCTCCCCTCCCTCTGTGTCTCTTGGCTTTCTTTAATGAAGCAAGATGATCTTAAGTGTACAGCTTGATGACTTTTTACAAGTGTGTACACCAGTATAGCCATCATCCAGAACAAAATCTAGAGCACACACAGCCCCCCACGCACAGGATCCCCCAACTTCTTGGAGACAACTGGTATTCTGACCCCCACCACAATAGATTCACTTAGGCTGGTTTTGAATTTCACATAAATGGGAAGTCTGGGTCTTTCCATTGCTCAACATTATGCCTATGAGATTCACTTATGTTATACATGTAGCCCCTTTTCATTGCTGCCTAATATTCCTTCACAGGAACCGTTTAAGACTGCCACAACGTAACTCATCCATTTTACTGCGGATGGACATCTGGGTTGTTTCCAGGGTTGAGCTATTGCAGCTAAAGCAGTTGTGGACATGGTGCTTGTCTGTCTGTGGAGGGAGGGTGTGTGTTTCCTGGGTCCAGGTGCTGACACAGGAACGCACACACTGGATGTATGCATGTATTCCGAGCTTTGGCAGGCACTGCCAAACACTGTCGCCAGGCGGCGCCTCAGTTAACACTCCCGCCTGTCTCTCCGCTTTCAGAATGTGCCGTGATGACGCAGCTAATCATAAGGCATACACTGTAGAGTTCCACTGCCACTCTAAGCTCCATTGAAGGGACAGAGACACCATATGCCCTGCAATTGTATTTTCCTTCTTGCCTATGTATGCCACCTCCACAGGGTCCATACACACACGTGCGCGTGCACACACACACCCCTGAGCCAGGCACCTGAGTAAGGATTCCCCGGTGCCGGTGATCCAGCCTGATTTCTAGCCACGCCCTCCCTCCGGCGCCTGCGAGGTCTTGCAAGCTTCTCCCACTTACGTCCTGGATTGGGGGTGGGGGTGGGTCACTGTGTGGTCCCGCCCCCGCAGCACCGGGCACGGAACGTCTCTGCAGCTCTAGGATGTGAAGGGTAAGGGCGACGGTCCCTCTGGACGGCAGGGCTTTGGTCGGAATCCCGCATGGAGCCACTAGAGGGGGACACAGCCCCGCAGAAGCACCACATGCCCGGCTGCACTCTGAATAGGGGAGGGGCTGGGCGGGCAGGGACTGACCTGGCTTCTCACTCCGCAGGGACCCATCTGTCTCCCTCTTTACACCTTGGAGTGGAGCGCTGGAGCCCTCGGATGGACGATGGGCGGTGGGCGGGGATCCAGGGCCCACTCGCCTCTTGTTCCTCCCCAGTTTTGGTTTTTGGGAGAATCATTGCATCCCTCTGTGCCTTAGTTTCCACAACTGTAAAATGGCAACAATAGTACCTCGCTTACTCCACTGGTCTGTTGTGAGGCTTCGTTCAGGTAATAATTGTTAGTGACAATCGTAATAACAGTTGTCGTGGGCGTACTCTGTGCTGGAGTCTGTGTGGCGCTCGGGGCTGGTGCTTTAAAGCATTCTCTCCTAGAATCCTCACCCCTGCCCTCTGAGGACCCGGGAGAGGAGGGAGAGGAGGGAGGAGGAGCCGCGTCTACGCCCTCCCCACCCCCAACCCCTGCAGGTGCCCTGCTCCTGGCTGGACTGCACGCCTAGCTCCTTCCTTTCTGCCCCAACCCACTCCGATCGGTGCTGCAATTATTCCTGCTGCGTGCAAGACTGAGGGGCCAGCTGACCCGGCCGAGCTGCAGGAGCCAGGTTGCGGTCCCGACTCCACGCCGCAGGAGAGTCGCAGGTCGACACCGGGCGGCGTCTGTGAGCCCCGGGGCATCGTGTGCACACGTGGCTGTCAGCTCCCCCGTGACATCTTACTGCTGTTGTCTGAGGATACAAGCCCACAGGTGGATCCCCGGGGCTCACTGTACCCCCCCCAACCTTGCTTCTCTCCCCATAGTGTGAGGAGGCAGAGGGAAATCTGTGCCCCTGGGAGGCGCCCCCAAAGTCCTGGGGCTGGAGGGACAGCGGGATGGGGAGTCCTGTGGTGTCAAACCCTCCTCCCTACTTCCTGCCAGAGCCGCTCTTACAGTCTTTGTATATTTTATTCTGGAAAAAGCATTCTGATGCTAAAATTAACCGCCCCCCCAAATGTTCAAAACCACTAGACTAGGTTATTCTGGAGGTCCCTCAGAGTTCTAAATATTTTATGAAAACCTTTCTTGAACCTATTTCTATTTTTAGCTGAAAGTTCACTTTACCTTTGCCCTACTGAGTGCAGACTTCTTTTTTTCTTCTTCTGTTTTAATCTGAAAAATTGCCTTCTTGCATTGCAGGCGTTCCCCACCCCCTTATCTAGCCCTGGCATCTCCAGCTTTTCTACGAAGCCTCTGTTCTCCCCTGTTTCTGGCTTTATTTTTATGGCCTCACCGGCCCCAGCCCTGTGCCTCCTGTTTTCTCGTTCTGAGCTGGCAGCCTGACCTTACTCTCTAGGGTTTGTCACAAGACCACCATTTAACATTATCGATCTGGCCCTTTCCTAGCCCGAACTTGCAGCATTTCTCACAGAACAGCAACCAGAAGCCCACAGTGATCAGCCAGTGGAAGAGAATGAGGCCGGAAAGAGGAAAAAGGCTCACATATACGTGCGCGTTTGTTTCATCACCGTCTACTGATCCTCGATGCTTCCTACCTTCTCTTTTCAATGCAGAGGTGAATCCATTCTACTTGAATAAATTCCACAATTGAGCAGATTCCCTATCCCACCAGGGAATCAAGTCATGTGGCAAGAATGCCCACTTGCCCTGTAAATAAACTCTATTCCAGCCTCATCCGCCACCCAGCTCTGAATGAGCACCTCACTTTCTGCCAGGACTTCTTCAGATGTCGCTGGCCTCTGAAAGACACAGTGTCCTTCACCACAGGCGCGCCCCCCAACTCAACCGGCATAAGAATGAGACGATCAATTGCATCAGCCAGCGATCAGTCCAAAAGTGCCCATCGTCTGCCTCACGAGGACCTCTAGTGTTAGAAGCATTGTGGGTGGGGAGGCAGAAGAAACCAGTCTCCACACGCAGAGCGGAACTGCGCTTGAAGCTGACATGGCCTTGGGCGCTGCTGGGAAATGCAGCGTGGATGCTAAGGGAGGCGGCGGCTTAGAACAGCATCTGCATCTTTGCCCTGACCCTCATAGCCTTGCCTGAGCTCCGTCCTCCCTGGGGGCTCTCCTGCCTGTGCTCATTCGCCACTGTTGACCTTGTCCAGTCACCAGTCGCGTCCAACTCTTTGCGACCCCATGGACTACAGCACTCTGGGCTTCCCTGTCCTTCACTGTCTCCCAGTTTGCTCAAATTCATGTCCATTGAGTCGGTGATGCCATCCGACCCTCTCATCCTCTGGCCATACTGACCCTTCTTTAGCGGCAACACTGGGCCAACCTCTTCCCCGTCCCTAACCCTGCACACATCCTTCTCTTCATGCATGAACCCCGTACCCTCTCTCCCCTCAGCCCTTGTTGGTTTGACCATCACACAACAGACAGCCCCCTAAAGGAGATTAAGCTCCTCCATCACCATCCCTCCCCCTAAGACCGTCACCCTTCCTGGCACAGGACAGCAGATCTAAGAGGGTGATTATATGTTATTCATGAATCTTGGCTTCCAGACTGGACTGTGAGCTCGGTGTCTACCTGCCCCAGCCTCCAGCCCATTCAGGTGCCCCCTGAATGTTTGTTGAATAAAGGGGAACATCAGCTGATGCTCACTGAGCAGCTGGACCACAGAGGCAGAGAATGTGTCACAGGGGGCATCCTCGTGGGCAGGAGCTGATGGGAAGGCATCCCGGGGGATATACCCTGGGTATACCCCAGGACTAGGCTCCTGGGGGTGGGGTGGGGGTGGTGGGGAGGAAGAAGATGAGATGAACCTGCCATCTAGGGCATGTGGACATGGGCAAGAGATGGAGCAAGGCAGGCAGAGATGGCTCAGACCGGTGAGCTGGTGGGGATCCAGGGAGAGGGGTCAGCTCGGCTGCAGGGGTGGGGTCAGGGCATGTCCTCTCCATGGCAACACGCCTTTAGGTAATTAATGCAATTGCTACTTATTGAGGGCCTACTGTGTGCTGGCATGGGTTCCTGGGTGCTGTGGGTATGTTGTTGTCCAGTCACTCAGTCGTGTCCGACTCTCTGTGACCCCATGAACTGCGGCACCCCAGGCTTCCCTGTCCATCACTGTCTCCCAGAGTTTGCTCAAACTCATGTCCATTGAGTTGGTGATGCCATCCAGCCATCTCATCCTCTGTCGTCCCCTTCTCCTCCTGCCTTCAATCTTTCCCAGCATCAGGGTCTTTTCCAATGAGTCAGCTCTTCGAATCAGATGGTCAAAGTATTGGAGCTTCAGCATCAGTCCTTCCAATGAATTCAGGGTAATGCCATAAACAAATTTCCTGATGTTATGGAGGGTCCAGTTCAAGCAGAGAAAGAGCTTAAAGCAACTACATGTCCATTCATCAGTTAATGGACATTTGGAGTCCTTCCCGTTTTTGGCTATCACAAATTTAAAAGCAGTGGCATATCAGAACTTCCCCGGAGGTCCAGGGGCTAAGACTGTGCTCCCAGTGCAGGGGGCCCAGGTTTGATTCCTGCTGAGGGAACTAGATCCCACAACCGCAACTAAGACGAGAGCAGCCAAATAAATAAATCAGTTCAGTTCAGTTCAGTTGGTCAGTCACATCCAACTCTTTGCAGCCCCATGGACTGCAGCACGCCAGGCTTCCCTGTCCATCACCAACTCCTGGAGCCTAAATAAAATTAAAAAATAAATATAAACTCACCGGACCCAGTGCTCAGCCAATAAGGAGAAGAAACTACCAATACAGAAAGCCGCAAGACACAGCTGAGTGAAAGAAGCTAGATTTCAAAAAGAGAGTATGTGTTAGAGGCTTTCATTATATACAAAATCCAGAAAATGCAGACTAATCAACAGTGGCAGAAAGCAGGTCAGTGGCTGTTGTGGGTGGGTTGCAGCGGCCTGGGAGGGAGCACACAGGGGCACAAGAGAACTTTTGGGGGGTAAGGGGGACATCATAGGAGCTTACTGGGCTGCTATAGTAAAGCACCATGGACCGGGTGGCTGAAACGACGGCAGTCTATTCTCTGCCTTTGGGGAAGAATCTGAGATCAGGGCGTCGGCAGGGGTGGTTCCTTCTGAGGCCTCGCTCCTTGGCCTGCAGGCGGCCCTTCTCTCCCTGCGTCCCCATGTGCTCTTCCCTCTGCGCGTGTCTGTGTCCTGATCTCCTTTTCTTAGAAGGACACCAGTCAAGGACTTCCCCTGTGGTCCGTGGTTAAGACTCCCAGCTTCCACTACAGGGTCAAGGGTTTGATCCCTGGCCAGGGAACTAAGATCCTGCATGCTGTGTGGTGCTGCCAAAACATTTGAAAAAAAATTTTTTTTAAAAAGAGGGAGGGGGAAGGGGTAAGCCGCAGGGCACCCCGGCTGGGGTGCAGATTCCCCAGATGCCGGGAGACTGCGGTAATTAGTCAGATGGAGCAAGTGTTCTCACTGTCATTCCAATTTTGGCTAGAAAACAAGAATAAGAACTGAATTTCTTAAAAAATAGACTTTTTTTAGAGCTATTTTAGGTTCACAGTAAAACAGAGCAGAAAGTACAGAGATTTCCTGTATAACTCCTCCCCAGCATCAAATTCTCTGCCATCAACACCCTCACCATCAACACCCCTACCAGACTGCCTATTGCTATGGTCAGCGAACCTACACTGACATGTCATTATCACGCAGAGTCCACACGTGGTTCACAGGAGGGTTCACCCTTGGTGTGTACATTCTGTGGTTTGGACACACGTGTGACAACACGCGTGTATTACAAAGTCATAGAGTATCTTCACCGCCCTAAATATCCTTTGTCTCCCTGTTCAACCCCTGGCAACACTGATCTTTTTACTGTCTGCATAGTTTCGCCTTTTCCAGAATGTCATATAGTTGGAGTCACGAACTCTGCAGCCTCTTCAGATTGTTTTCTTTCACTTAGTGATATGCATCGCATTTTCCTGGCTGGACAGGTCAGCGTAATATTCCACTGTGCTGACGTACCAGAGTTTGTTCATCCATTCATCTACTGAATGACATGTTGGCGACTAAGGATTTTTGCAAACATCAGGTTTCATGAGTAAATTCAAATGTACACGTAGGAAAACGCAAAATGAAGAAACACAGAATTTACGGAGGAAATGATGATTTTCTTAAGGCAACTTTTATTTTTAAAGTTTGTTCACTTTTGCTTCACCGGCCCTTCACTGTGGCTCTCTGGCTTTCTCTCTGGCTGCATCACCGGGGCTTAGTTGCCCCACAGCATGTGGGATCTCAGTTCCCTGACCAGGGATTGAACTGGGGTCCCCTGCATTAGGAATTAAGCACTGGCCCACCAGGGAGGTCCCAGGTAATGATGATTTCAGAGCAGCAGCCAGCACTGTTGGCAGCGGGCTTAGCAAAGGGCTTCATCTACTAACCCTGATCTGGTCATTTATTCCACATGCGTTTACTTAGCACTGACCGGGCTGAAGGGCTTCCCAGGTGGCTCAGTGAGAAAGAATCTGCCCGCCAATGCAGGAGACGCAGGTTCGATCCCTGGGTTGGAAAGATCCCCTGGAGGAGGAGGAAACATCTCCTCCTCCGGTATCCTGGCCTGGGTAATTCCATGGACAGAGGAGCCTGGTGGGCTACAGTCCATGTGTTGAGAAGAGTCGGCCACGCATAACCACAGCTTCACACTGTTCAGGTCACGTCGTGGGGATACGCTTTGAACAAAGTGGACATGAGTGCTGACTACACGGAGCATCCATTCTGCTGCTTTGGAAGGTGGACTGAGACAGGCAGCCAGGCTGGGCGGGGATTCTGAGGCTGGGGGCGACTCCCTGGGGAGGAGGCGGTGACTCCTTAGTGATGACGCTGTCAGGAGGCCCCCGAGCTTTTTGTTTGCCACACCTGTCCTGGCTCATGACTGTCACCCCAGGGTAAGCACTAATATCCCTTTTACTGGCTGGGCTTTCTGGTCATGAGGTTGGGCTGTGGGGGAAAGGGCCGGTGGGGAGGCAGGTTGCCTGTCCTCCTTAACCTGGGAGAATCTCAAAAGATACACAGAGCTGGAAGATCCCCAAATCTTCCCGTTAGTTCACACCCTTGAGATCAGTCACTAAATTTAGATTTTTCTAGATTTAAATATTAATTTCGTTGATTGTATTCTTTAGATCAAAACTTGAAGACGCCCGTCTTGGTGGGTGGGTGGGGAGAAGCCAATACATTATAAATGGAAAACATTTTGAAGACGATGTCAGGGGAAGGAATTAGGAACTGGGGATCAGAGATCGGAGGAAAAACGTCAGAGGGAGAAGATGTAAAAATGCTTTGATTTACGGAGTCTTTTAAAAAATTCACATTTGTTGCTTTTAAAAAATTGATCACCTGCTCCACACGAGACTCTGTGCTAGGTGCTCCAACATCACATTCAATTCTCTTCAAGTCCTCTTGGTGTGTGCTTTTCACCAAAGGGGAGCCTGATGGCCTCGGAGGAGGACGTGGGAGAGGGGATTGGAAGCCGGGTCTCGTCTTTCCTGAGCGAGAGGCGGCTCTTGAGCCTCGTGGGGCAATGACCCTGTTTCCTAGGAACTATCTCACCTAGAAGCTGGGTAAGAAGAGCAGGAGCAGAGTGTCCCACACGCACAAGCCAGGAGGAGTGAGACAGCATGGAAGCTTCCAGAAGCGAAGAGCAGAGCAGTCTGGCTAGAGGGTGGACTAGGGGAGCAAGAGAAGAGCCACAGGCGTTATTGTCATGGGAATGACTGATTCCTGGGCCCTTACAGTCAGTCTGATATATTCATTTTGTTTCTTCCTCCTGAAGCCTGGGAGGAAGCACTGTGTTTATCCCCATTTTACAGATACAGTAAACAACAGACCCTGATGCTGGGAAAGACTCCAGACAGGAGGAGGAGGGGGCGACCGAGAATGAGATGGTTGGATGGCATCACCCGCTCAATGGACATGCGTTTGAGCAAACTCTGGGAGATGGTAAAGACAGGGAGGCCTGGCGTGCTGCAGTCCATGGGGTCGCCAAGAGTCAGACACGGCTGAGAGCCTGAACAACAACAGACGTGGTGTCTGAGACTCAGGGGTGGAGCAGCTCGCCCAGGGATCTAGCCTAGGTCTGCCTGGCTCCAGAGCAGACTTTATCCAGAGGCTGCACACCCAGCCTTCAGACCCCTGGCCTGTGCTTGTTACCCACTCCAGCTTGGCCTGCGTTGAACTTCTGTGGCCCTGGGAGCCTTGCCCAGACTCTTGACGATGGCCCAGGCCCTTTGCAGGGCCCAGCCCTCCTCCTCCATGAGCAGAGCCAGAGCTGAACACAGGCAACCCGGACGCTGGGCACTGCTGGGCCGCCGCTGCGCTGGAAGAAAAACTCCCATCGATTGGGGTGTCCCCAGGGTCTCCCCTTTCTTCCCTGCCTTTCTCCATGTCCAGGAGCCCCTCTGGTGGGGGCTGGCAGGATGTGAAGGTGACCCACGAGGCTGCGCCTGAACAAAAGCCCAACTGACAAACGGGGGAGCCAGCAGGGTGTGCGCCAGTATTTCAAAGTCAGAGCACAGAAGCGGGGTTTGGAAGGCAGGACGACACGGGGCCAGCATGAGCGCTGGTGCAAGGCCCTGCTCAAACCTTCTCTGGTGCCAGGACCCAGCCGTGGCCCCAGGCACTGGCGGACAAGGCTGGTGTCCCTTTTGGCGGGTGAAGCTCAGAGGCTGGCGCCACTGCTGGGGATCCTGGCATAGGAAACCTGCTCCCAGGATTCAGGGCACAAGCGAGCTCTTCGCCTTGGCTGGTTTCTGCTTCTCTTGGCTGCAAAGAGGAGGCGAATGGAAAGGTTGGATCAAATGTCCTTTATAGCTGTGAACTCTAATTCTTGGCCCATCCAGTCTGGCCAAGGAGAAAAAGCCCACTTCTACCCTGTCTACCCCTGACTCCACTCATTCCAGCAACAAGTGTTTACTGAGCACCAACAATGCACCAGGCTCGATGATAAGAAGCTCTGGTAGCCCAGTGGTGAACTAGGCATGAGGCCATTGAAAAAAAATGGCCCCCAAAGATACAGTCACTTCTCAATCTCCAGGGTCTGTGAGTATCGCCTTATATGGCAAAAGAACAAACGTTATTTTGGTGGGAGGGGAGGGTCTTTGTAGATGTGATTAAGGACTAGAAAATAAGGAGATCATCTTGGACTCTCTCAGTTCAGTTCAGTTCAGTCGCTCAGTCGTGTCCAACTCTTTGCGACCCCATGAATCGAAGCATGCCAAGCCTCCCTGTTCATCACCATCTCCCGGAGTTCACTCAGACTCACGTCCATTGAGTCCGTGATGCCATCCAGCCATCTCATTCTCGGTCGTCCCCTTCTCCTCCTGCCCCCAATCCCTCCCAGAATCAGAGTCTTTTCCAATGAGTCAACTCTTCTCGTGAGGTAGCCAAAGTACCGGAGTTTCAGCTTCAGCATCATTCCTTCCAAAGAAATCCCAGGGCTGATCTCCTTCAGAATGGACTGGTTGGATCTCCTCGCAGTCCAAGGGACTCTCAAGAGTCTTCTCTAACACCACAGTTCAAAAGCATCAATTCTTTGGCGCTCAGCCTTCTTCACAGTCCAACTCTCACATCCATACATGACCACAGGAAAAACCATAGCCTTGACAAGATGGACCTTAGTCGGACTCTCTGGTGGGCCCTAAATATATCACGTGTCCCATTTTTTTCTGTGTTGTTTATATTTGTTTATTTTTTTTGGATTCCACATATAAGTGATGATATACAGTATTGGTCTTTCTGTGTCTGATTTATTTCACTAATCATAATACCCTCCAGGCCCGTTCATGTTGTTGCAAATGGCAATATTTCATCCTTTTTTATGGCTGAGTAGTCTTCTGTTTTCTTTATCCATCATCTGTTGATGGACACTTACTTGCTTTCCTGTCTTTCCTATTGTAGATACTGCTGCGAACATTGGGTTCCATGTATGTTTATGAGTTAGTGTTTTTATTTTCTTTGGATATTGGGTCAGGACTGTGGAACTGGTGGATCATATGATAGTTGTATTTTTAGTTTTTTTTTAGGAAACTCCATGCTGTTTTCCATAGCGGCTGCACCAATTCACATCCCCCCCAATAGTCCAGTGTGAGGAGGTTCCCTTTCCTCCACATGCTCACCAACATTTGTTCTTTGTGGTCTTTCTGATGATAACCATTCTGAAATGTGTGAGGTGATAACTTAATGTGGTTTTGATTGGCGTTTCTCTGATGATTCGTGATGTTATGCCACTTTTTTATGTGCCTGTTGGTCATCTCTGGTATGTCTTTGGAAAAAGATCTATTCAGTTTCTCTGCCCAGTGTTTGATATTTAGTTGAACAAACTGTTTATATAGCTATTAACCCCTTGTCATTCATAACATTTGCAAATATATTCTCCTATTCAGTAAGTTGGGTTTTTGTTTTATTTTGTTTATTCGATGATTACCTTTGCTGTACAAAAGCTTTTAAGTTTAATTATACCTAATTTATTTATTTTTGCTTTCGTTTCCTTTTAGAAGACAGATCCAAAAAAATGTTAACTCTATGTTAAAGAGTGTTTTGCCTACAGTTTCTTCAGGGAGTTTTATACTTAACATGTTTGTAAGTTTAAAGACCTTGCATCAGGTCTTTAATCCATTTTGAGGTTATTTTTGCATGTGGTATGAAAAACTGTTTCAATTTCGCTCTTTTGCATTAGCTGTCTAGTTTTCCCACCACTCTTTACTGAAGATACTGTCTTCTCCCCTTTGTATATTCCTGCCCCCTTTGTTGCAGATTCATTGACTGTAAGTGCATGGATTTACTTCTGGGTTCTCTATTCTGTTTCACTGATTGACGTGTCTGTGTTTTTGGCCTGCACTATATGGTTCTATTTATTGCAGCTTTGTGGTACAGTCTGACGTTAGAGAGAATGACACCACGGTTCTGCTGTTTTCATGCAAATTTTAGAATTCTCTGTTCTAGTTCTGTGAAAAAGGCCATTGGATTCAGTTTTGATAAGGACTGCACTGAGTCTGTACATTGTCTTGGATGGTATGGCCATGGAAGCCGCACTAATTACTCCACTCCGTGAGCCTGGTATGTCTTCTCGGCTAGTTTTGCCGTCTTCCGTCTCTTTCATCAGCGGCTTATAGTTTTCTCAGTACAGGTCTTTGGTCTCCTTTGCTAGGTTTATTCTGAGGAATTTCGTCCCTTTTGATGCGGTGGTAAATGGGACTGCTTTCTTAATTGCTCTCTTTTTAAAAGGGTCTTTATTTGTTTTGGCTGTGCTGGGTCTCTGTGGGTGTG